>JABSTR010003654.1:0-22500 GCA_013339765.2 Haemaphysalis longicornis
CAACACACCACGGCAGCCATCAAGAATTTTTGGTCATCATCTTCTGAAATACCACTGGCACAGAGCTAGCAAACCAAAACAAACTCTTTTTAACCGAAAAAGCCCTTCATGCGTGATGAAGGTTGTCAGGTCCCGGCTGTCAGGGAGCAAAAGCACCTGATGGAAGGCAGAAGCCAGTCAAGTTTTGAGAAGTGTGTCGCGCCTACCAAGGCATGAAGAAGTTCCTCTGTATGAGGCAACGGGAAGCTGTCTGGTACAGTAGCCTTGTTAGGCTCCCGAAGGTCAACACAAATCCTGATGCTGCAATCTTTCTTGTCAACGACACAATGGGCGAAACTCATTCAGAAGCATCGACACGTTCGATGATGTCAAGGCTCAACAACCTGGTGAAGTTCATTTGACACTGGTTCCCGAAGGGAATATGGAAGACGGCGAAGCTTCGAAGCTACCGGCTGCACGCCTTGCCGAGTCTTGACACGATGCGTGAACCGCTTAGCAAGGCCCAACTCAGGGCTGAAAAGTGAACCGAAGTCATGTCAGAACAGAACTTTCTCTGTAAGCATCGTCCATCGATCTCCTTCCTCGAACCCTTCCTACATAACGCCTTGCATTGTCGGCGTTGCATACTATCTGAAAATTCCCTTTCATACCGCACAATTAACTCTTTTTTCCCAGCGTTGGCACCGCGACGCTAATGCACGGTGACTTCGCGAGCCGCTTCGGAAACAGTGCGGTGAAACGGACCGGCTATCTCTGTCTCGCCGAGGAGGGTGCGGGGCCCCTGCATCGCACGTGAAACCGCTCGCGCTTGGAAAGTTCTCGAAATGCTCTTCTGGCTGTGAATGAATTTCGCAAGAATGCGAATACTGGGGGACGCACGCTCACACAAACACAGGCTCGACTGTAGCAAAAAATTCCTTCAGCTCTTCACTGCTCTAGCTGCTCAAACTGAAGAGCGATTCGCACTGCGCTCTCAAACGAAAGGGAGGAACCCTCGAGCATCAACCGTTCACGAACGCGGTTGGAAGCAACGCCGGCTACAAATCGTCCCAGAACATTTTTTTGTGAAGCGAACGAACAACGCGAAACGAGCTCCCGGAAAGCAGCAACAAAGTCTTGAACAGACTCGCTTGCGTGGTGGCTGCGGGGGTGGAACCGATGGACTCGAGACGAACGACGTTGCACGACGTCGAAAACTGCTGCTGCCTACAGGCGATGAGTGCGGACTCGTACTCGTCAGTAGCGGGCGCGGCAGGCTTTCTTGTACTGCCGGTTTCTCTTGTACTTGCCGTGCTGCTGCGGCGCTTGCTGGTGCTGGTGCTGCGGCGCTTGACCCTGCAGGTAAAGTCCGGTAAATACGCTGCCCTTCGCCCCCACACAATGCAGAAAACGGTTTTTTTCTTTTCTTGCAGAAGAAAGAAAAAAAAATTTTTTTTACTCTCATGCGATAACCGTCAACACTCTTGCATTCAACATAAACATTTGTTCAGAGACACCTAAACAACTTCTTGTACTGATGTTTATGGCTCCTCTTACTCTACGATCACCAGCGGTGGTGACATGTTTATTTACAAAATAACTAACAACAAAGCAGTGAGGCGCTTTGGTCCTCAGAACATGTTTCCATCCATAAACTCCAATATTACTGTACACATATGTGCTTAAACGACTCTTTTCAATAGTGCAACAGTGGCTCAAGGCTTTTTTTTATTTTAAAGCACGAACCATAACAAAGCAGTTTTCGCACGGGATGCCGAAAGTGCAAAGGCTGTCGAACATGTAATAGAACACAAAAATTGTTTCACTCCGTCATACACCGATTGTTTGAGCGTTGTATTCATCTGTATTAAGAAAAGTCTCAAATCGACGATGTGTAACTCGCCCGTCAGCACCATAAAGTCAGCATACTTCATGGGGCTCAAAAATCACAGTCCATATGGCCCCTTCCACGGCTTAATAAAAAAAGTGATGCTGGTGAGGGAGGCAGTAGCAACTGCTCTTTATAGAAATTGGGTTTGATGGTTGTACTTTACTGTGGCCTCAAACCACACCTAAAAAAAAGTGGCGAAGCCTGCAATAAGTCGCCCAAGGCTTGAGCCATAGCGAAGTGCCGCATGTCTTTTCAAGTGAGAAACAAAGGACACCTACCTTGATTTTACAAGGGGGAAGGAACGCTACATAGAAAGTAATCTAGGGGCGCAACACATTTGTCATGGCTTGAGAGGGCTTTTTATCATTTCAAGTGCGTGTGTTCTAAATGAAAATTTTTAAAGCGTGTGTGGCGCGTCATAGCACCACTGTGATGAATTGCTTGTTTGTTGTGTGCATTTTCATTTCTGGCACGTGTGTGTAGGTGTGTGGGGTATAAATATGTGTTTTTTTCAATAAAAGATCAGTGGAAGTCAGCACTCGTCCTGTGTACCTCCGCTATAGTCCGTGTTTTTGTTGCGCTGTTTAGTAATGATGTATCAAATTAAAGGTCTCCTCGAGGGGGGGATCACGTGGGACAAAAATTAAAATGCTTTCGGGTTAATTATCAGGATATAGCAAATGGATATAGCAAAAGTACACACTCACACTCCAAGGCTCACTCACTCACTCACTCACACTCACACTGTCACTCCCACTGTCACTCTCACTGTCACACTCTCACACTCTCACTCACACTCACACTCACAGTCACCACACTCTCCCTCTGGACTCACTCTCACTCTCACTCACATTCATACTTACACTCACGCTCTCACACACTCACACACACTCACACTCTCCACACACTCTCTCACTCACACTCACACTCACACTCACCCTCACACTCACACTCTCACTCTTCACTCACACTCTCACTCTCACTCACACTACACTCACACTCACACTCTCACTGTCACTCTCACTCTCACTCTCACTCTCTCTCACACTCACACTCACACTCACACTCTCACTCTCCCTCTCACTCACACTCACACTCAGGACTCACACTCTCACTCTCAGTCTCATTCACACTCTCAACTCACTCTCACTCTCACTCACACTCAACACTCTCACTCTCACTCTCACGCTCACTCACAATCTCACTGTCACTCTCACTCTCACTCTCAATCACACTCACACTCTCTCACACTCTTCTCACACTCACACTCACACTCACACTCTCACTCACACTCTCACTCACACTCTCACTCTCACTCAAACTCAACTCTCACTCTCACTCTCACTCACACTCTCACCTCTCATCTCACTCTCACACTCACACTCACACTCACACTCTCACTCTGAATCACTCTCACTCCTCACTCACATTCATACTCACACTCACGCTCTCACACACTCACACACTCACACTCTCACACACCTCACTCACACTCACACTCAACTCACCTCACACTCACACTCTCACTCACACTCTCACTCTCACTCTCACTCACACTCACCCGCACACTCACACTCTCACTCCCTCACTCTCACTCTCCTCCTCACACTCACACTCACACTCACACTCTCACTCTCCTCTCACTCACACTCACACTCAGACTCACACTCTCACTCTCAGTCCTTCACACTCTCAACTCACTCTCACTCTCACTCACACTCACACTCTCACTCTCACTCTCACGCTTCACTCACACTCTCCCACTGTCACTCTCACTCTCACTCTCAATATCACTCACACTCACACTCTCTCACACTCTCTCTCACACTCACACTCACACTCACACTCTCACTCACACTCTCACTCACACTCTCACTCACACTCTCACTCTCACTCAACTCTAACTCTCACTCTCACTCTCACTCACACGCACACTCTCCACTCACACTCACACTCTCACTCTCATTCTCATCGCCCCACTCACCCACTCACACTCACATCACACTCTCACTCTCACTCACTCTCACTCTCACTCGCACTCGCACTGCACTCGCACTCGCACTCTCTCACTCTCACTCCCACATCACCACACTCACACTCACACTCACATTCACACTCTCACTCTAACACTCACACTCACACTCTCACTCTCAATCTCACTCTCACTCACTCACACTCACAGTCTCACTCTCACCCTTACTCTCACTCACACTCACACTCACACTCACGCTCACACTCACACTCACAACTCCCACGCCACTCCCACTCTCAATCTCAATCTCACTCTCACACTCTCTCACTCTTAATCTCACTCTCACTCTCACACTCTCAGACTCTCTCACTCTCACTCACACTCCACTCACACTCTCACTCTCACTATCACTCTAACTCTCCTCACACTCACAACTCTCACTCTCACTCTCCCTACACTCACCTCTCACACTCACCCTCACACTCACACTCTCGCTCACTCTCACACTCTCACTCTCACCCCCACTCACACCCACACTCACACTCACACTCACACTTTCACACACTCACACTCTTACACACTCACATGCTCACTCTCACTCTCACACTCACACTCACACTTACACTCTCACTTTCACTCATAACTCAAAGCTCACACTCACACTCTCACACACACTCTCTCTCACACTCAACTCTCACTCTCACACTCTCTCACTCTCAAATCACTCTCACTCTCACACTCTCCACACTCTCTCACTCTCACTCCACACTCCCACTCACACTCTCACTCTCACTCTCACTATCACTCTAACTCTCCCTCACACTCACACTCTCACTCTCACTCTCCTTACACTCCCCCTCACACTCACTCTCACACTCACACTCTCGCCGACTCTCACTCTCACACTCTCACTCTCACTGGCTGTCACTCTCACTCACACTAAAACTCACACTCACACACTCACACTTCACACAATACACACTCAGTCTCACACTCACACTCCCACTCTCACACTCTCACTCTCAGTCATACTCTCAGTCATACTCTCACTCTCACTCTCACTCTCACTCACTCGTCCTCTCACTCACTCTCACACTCAACTCATACTCACAACTCTTACACACACTCTCAATCACACACTCACACTCTCAGTCTCACTCACACTCTCACACACTCACACACTCACTTTACTCTTACTCTTACGCTTACTCTTGCTCTTACTACTCTTACTCTCACTCACACTCACACTCTTACTCTCACTCTCACGCACATGACCACACACATACTCTCAGGCACACTTCACTCACAAACTCACACTCACTCTCTCACTCTCACTAACACTCACACTCACACTCTCACTCTCACTTTCTCCACACCCACACCCACACTCACACTCTTACTCTCACGCACGGCACACTGATACTCTCACTCACACTCTCACTCACACTCACTCTCTCACTCTCACTCACACTCACTCTCTCACGCTCACTTCACTCTCACTCCACTCACACTCACACTCAACTCACACTCACACTCTCACTCTCTCACACCCACATTCCCACTCCCACTCTCACTCTCACTCCCTCACACTCACACTCTCACTCTCACCCACACAATCACTCACTCTCACTCACACTCACGCTCTCACACTCCAACTCACACACTCTCACAGTCACCTCTCACTTCACAATCTCACACTCTCATTCTCTCACTGTCTCAATCTCTGTGAGGCCATTTGAGTTCTGAATTCATGTTGAGTTCTCAGCCCATTTTGATTCTGAGTTCATTTTGAGTTGAGTACATTTGAGTTTTGAGTCCATTTTGAGTTTTGAGTCCATTTGAGTTTGAGTACATTTTGAGTTTGAGTACATTCTGAGTTTTGAGTCCATTTTGAGTTTAGTACATTTTGAGTTTTGATTACATTTGAGTTTTGATTACATTTGAGTTGAGTACATTTGGGTTTGAGTACAGTTTGAGTTTTGAGTTCACTTTGAGTTTGAGTACATTTTGGAGTTTTGAGTTCCGCTTTGAGTTTGAGTACATTTTGAGTTTTGAGTCCATTTTGAGTTTGAGTACATTTTGAGTTTTGAGTACATTTTGAGTTTTGATTACACTTTGAGTTTGAGTACATTTTGAGTTTTGAGTACAGTTTGAGTTTTGAGTTCACTTTGAGTTTGAGTACATTTTGAGTTCTGAGTCCATTTTGAGTTTTGAGTTCCGCTTTGAGTTTGAGTACATTTTGAGTTTGAGTACATTTGAGTTTTGATTACATTTTGAGTTTCAGTACATTTTGAGTTCTGAGTACATTTTGAGTTTTGAGTCGAGTGAGTTTTGTGCTGAGTGTGAGTTTGAGTTGAGTGAGCGCAGATGTGCTGCTAACATTGAGTCTGAGTTTGAGTGAGTGATGATTCGAAAAAAAATTGTGCGTGAGTTTGAGTGAACCGCGCCAACTTTGCGAGGTATGCAGGTGACATTCACGCACGTAAAGCGGCACTCAGCGATAGAGTCCTGGCCAAGAAGAAAACGATGTCGCACGTGGTCGTAGGTGCGGGTCACTCCAGATGGCCGGCCATGGGTGCGTCATGAAGCTGGTGCAGCACAGTCCGACGTAGGTGTTCCGGAACGACAAGCAGGTTATCAGGACCATCCGAGCGAAAGTTGCGCCGATATAAGACTCCATCGGGTATAACGAAGGAGCGGAAGGCAGGGTCGGCGGAACCAAGGTTAACGCCGTCAATGATGGAGCGCAGAGAAGGGTCGCGCCTCTGTTCTTCGCCAATGTTTAGGAAGTCGGAGACCGCTAGGACACAAGCGTCAGTGTCGTCCGCCTAGCATTCCGGAGGGCTGACCAGGTTTCGAGATAAACAGTCGGCGTCCATATGTAGGCGGCCGGACTTGTGAATCCCCAAAAAAGAGTATTCTTGAAGGCGCAACGCCCAGCGGCCAAGCCGACCGGTAGGGTCCTTCAAAGAGGAGAGCCAGCACAGTGCGTGATGACAGTCACGACTGCGAAGTGCCTACCATACACGTAGGGGCGGAATTTGCCGACGGCCCACACTAGAGCAAGGCATTTGCGCTCAGTTATATTGTAATTGCCTCCGAGGGACGAAAAGTAGGCGGCTGGCGTACGCGACCACTTGATGAACACCGGCTTGGCGTTGGCCAATACAGCTCCAATGCCGTAGCCACTAGCGTCGATGCGAATTTCAGTGGGAGCAGAGGCGTCGCATTGAGCCAAAATCGCGTTGAGGTCACAGTCCAATCAGTGCGGAGAATGCTTGTTTTGTCGGAGCCCCAGATAAACGTTGTGTTCTTCTGAAGGAGATCGGTAAGAGGGCGGGCGATGGTAGCAATCCCATTAAGTGGGCAGTTACCAATGTGATCTACTCTAGAAATTTAAGATGGACTAGTTGTTTTAAAAACAGAAAAATGCCAAAGGCTTCAGCGGTAAAATCTGCGGCTTTTCAGGTCAGGGCATTGATACCTAAAATCATTTCCGTGTGCTACACACGACCCGTTAAGGCAGTTTTTGACGCGTCGATGAAACATTCTGCGCACTTGTATTTCTATGAAGAAACGAGAAGTGGCGCAGAATTGCAGTTGTGGGAACTCGGTTTTTATCAAATGCTATAAAACACATGTCCGCACGACCGGGGCCGAAGCTGCCATGGTGGTAAAAAGTCACAAATGGTTGATTGGTAGGTGTTTGAAAAGGTGACAGATAATTCTAACACTTGACATCTCACTCTATGGGAGAACGGAGCAGAGATAGATGGACGTTTATAGAAGTTTAGACAAGAGGTGCATCACAATTAGGATGTTTTAAAAAATAGGGGGGGGGGGATTGATGAAATTTTAAAAGCATTAAGAAGACCCATGTAGGTTCGCTGGGGATCCAGAGAATCGTTTATTGGACTCGGACGCATAGGCTTTGTACGGGGCTAGTGCAGAAAGCAACCCGACGCGAGGCGAAGCCTCAAGTGTACCACTGGGTCTAGCATTTTCAGTGCCATTTTTGATACCGACCCATACACCACAATCTCATAGTTCAAGAGAGTACCAAACCGAGCTTGCAAATACAAGTAAGCGGAGTTGCTTGTCCGCACCTTACGATTGGGTGTGAAAAGGAACCTAGCAATGTTTAGAGCTTGAGGTATTCATGATTTACTTGTTTGATGGGAGTAATGAAATCTGAGTTTTTATTAAAAACTACACCTAATACATTATTGCCCTTCAACTCTGTGAAGAAGGATGACTTGGAAAGCTTGACGCAGTCCACGAAGTGCAAGAAACCAAGCACGTTTATTGTAAGTTGCAATGAGGTTTAATTTCTTGCTATATATCTGAACGAACCTCTGAAGGATCCAAGCTTTGTTTTTCGAGACAATCATGGAACTTCCCGTGTCCCCTCCCGCGTCATAAGCATCTTACTGTTTGTGTCAGGCTAGGTTCAGAATGTTGCTCCAACTTACATAATAACTTCAAAGAATAGCGTCATTTCACGTCTCACATACCCAAACTGCGTGGACATGCCATTTTCATGTCCTGAGATCACGATACGGCTTTTGCGTTGGTAGTCCTCAACATGCCTAGCACACAAACGCAATTGGTTCTACCACTAAGGACTTCGGTACGTCCCAATAGGCCGTTTAAAACATCCGCGTTTAAACCTCACCACGCAGAAAAGACATGCAATGCATAACTACGAGCATGAAACCTAGAGGTGCGCTGCACGGCCTCCATCCTCCCTCCCTCCCACTATTTTCCACTACAAACCAGCGCATACAAATACCGGTAATCGGTGATGTCCGCGTGCTTAGAAGTGCCAGACGCCATCGAAAAGCATTCCTTGAATGCCTCTGAGCAAGTGATATTGGGCTCACACCGGCGTTCCAATGAGGCAAGTTGCTGTTCATCCGGGAGCTATTCGCACGCTACTACTCGACGAAGTGAACTTGCGGCGGTAACGGCGGCGCCAGCAGCTGTCTGTTGTTTTGCGCCTATTTTCACTTCTGAATCAGGCGAACGTTTTATTTCTTGTTCTTCTTTCTCCAAACGAACGGCATGAATGCGTCCCGTCATGATTTAAATTCTGGAATCTCTTGGGCTCTATTCTCGCACAAAACTATGTGGCTGCCCCTTTTCATTTCCCCTTGTATGCATCTTACCGTGGGTGTAAGATGTCTATGTAAGACATCAACCTACACCCGAATCACTCGATTAATGGGGCCTGCCGACTAACCGAATTGAGCCATATAATTTTGAAACCTATATCTCCCACCACAAACGGCATTTCATCAGTAGTTGCACGACGCCTATCTCTGTGTGCGGGCCCCCTTTTTCTACCGGAAAATTGTGCACCCATAGACCGCCAACAAAGGATGGTGCATACCTAGGCGTGAAAGACACTGGTAAAAAGGTCGCTCGAAAGGCCTACCAGCTGAAAAAAAAACCCACTATGTGCACAAAGTGAATGATGATGAGAGGGGGCGAAGTTAAAATGCTTATGGGTAAAACCGTGAAACAGTCGTCCAGACATCATAAAAAGACTCGACACGTCAAGCTTTCCACCGCTCCATTGACAAGCCTATCGACGACGTCGATATTTTTGGTGATTATGTAGGGCTTGTTTGGGACGATGAGAATCTCCATGGGTAAGTTGGCGAATTCGGTGTGTGACGTTTTAGCCAGCCTCCTTGGCCGTCGCCTTCTGCAGAGCGTCTTTTGTCCCGTACCCCGGTACGTGTCGTCAGCTCGCACACGACTAACGACAACGTCTTCTTCTTCCTCTCCTCCTTGTTGGGTAGCAACGAACGCGTTGAACGTTTTGACCTCTTCGGCCAATCTTTGGTTGGCCAGTCCCTAGTGGGATCCTGCCCCAAACATCATCATTCGGCAATTTAATGGCAGCAACGATTGAAGGGAAAAGGCCGAGCAAGAGTCTTGAGCTCGCAGGCCACGAACGACAACCTCTTCTTCTTCCTCTCCTTCTTGTTGGGTAGCAACGAACGAGTTGAAAGTTTTGACCTCTACGGCAAATCTTTGGTTGGCCAATCCTAGGGGGATCCTGCCACAATCATTATTGTGCCGCGCACTGATCCAGACACAGAGCGAGCAAGAGGAGCTTCGCCCCTAAAAGAAATATTGGTCTTAATACCAGAGTTTCAACTTGGGAAGTTTCTCTTATATCTTGAAGAATTCACAGCTACCCTGCGAAGTGTATTTGAGCTGAAACGGTGACGGTGCGTTTCCGTCGTTTAGGGGGAAGCCCTTTGGCAGCCGTTACCTGGGTCTCACAGGAGCGGCATCTCTTTATGTCTGTGTAACCAAGGGAGCGAATGCAGCATCGACGAAAGAAGGAAAACTGAGAGGAGCGTCTAGCCAAAGGTGAAGTGGAGTACGACACGTGCGGCTACGGCATTATCACTCTCTCTGCCTCTCCCTCACATATGTCTCATTGCGTCGCCACCAAAGAGCGCCCTCCCCTCTAGCCCTCCCCAAACGCTGTTCCATTCCCCGCTAATCTCAACCACGCAACATTTGCGCGGGATGCTCAACCACGATTTGCAACATTCTGGCCGGTGGCGGTGGCGCACTGCGAGGTAGCAGCAAAGTAGCGGATGCCCCCGTGCATTCGCTGATCACGCGAAACACTTCCTGACACGCAGCAGATTTGCGCCAGGACCGCGAAGACTGCACTTCACGCTGCTCACACATTTCATATTAAGAAGTGTAGTAATGTTCAGCGCATTTTATTGCGGCCATCGTGCTTCTTTGTTATTTCTCGCGAACATCTGATAACGCACTACCGTCGTTAGCTGCCGACTGCGAAACTTGCCAAAGGGGCATCGGTGGAAAAGAGGGGTTAATAGTTGTGAAATAGGTTTCAGTGGCGGTGAGGAGGAGCCCCGGAGCGGCGAAGAGTAAATCTATGACACCGGAATGAACACTGGGGGGTAGAGAGGGTGACGGTTAGACCTATACGGCTTTGCAGTAAAAAACTTGTGTTCCTTTTTACAGAAATGAAGTCGCCGTGGATCCTAATGTCAGAGTCTCCTTGCATTCCACTTTTATTTGCAAATACAAGGCCGGTACTTTTAGAAGTATTAAGTTTAAACCCAGTTACGTCTGCCCAGCGAGCAAGTTGTTTATGCCCAAAGGCTGAACCTGACATTCACATATACTAATCTTACAAAAGTTTAGATATTTGAAACGTCATCCACAATAGGTACATCCAGCAAGAGATGGTTTGGCGGCAATGCCTTTCAGAGAGAATTCATATTACCTATAAAACAAGATGCAGCTCCAATAAGCCACCTTGAGGCACGCCATTCTCTCGCACGTGAACATTACAATGCGGCGAACTGACTCTGAACACAAAATGTTCGTTCAGACAGTTACCTGGAAAGAGTGTTCATAATGTTACCTGTTACCCCAAACGATTTTATGTATGCAAGGAATGCCATAGCGCCCTGCCATATCATAAGCTTTCTGGATTACAAAAAATACGGTCACGCCGGACTGTTTGGGTATACAGGCATCTTTGTGTACAATTACAATGCAACTGGTCGTTATTTTGGAATTTTCTGCCTGGAAGCCTGCCTGGCAGATCTCGAGAAGACCATTGTACTCAAGGCAGTACACGAGACCACGGGTTATCATCTTCTCGAGAAGGTTCCACAGAGAGCTTACCCTTCTTTCTAAAAAAACACGACTATGGCCTCTCTTCAAGACTTTGGAAGGTGCCCCGAAAGTCAAATGTGGTTGTATAGGTGTATGAGGGTCTCAAGAGTGTCTGCGTGTAGGTGCTCTATCCTGGTGTATGTAATATTGTCTCTCCCTTGAGTGGAAGGTTGACAAGCGGCAAGGGCAACCTTCAGCTCATGAACTGTGAATTGAGAGCTGTAAGCAACTTTTCAGTTATTATTGACATGTAAGGGCTTCTTTTCTACAGATTATTTGTACTGCAGATAAAGTACTAGTGTAGTGTGCTGAGCTGAACACGTGTTGGAAGTGTTGTGCGAGTGTGTTAGCCTTGTGTAACTAGTGTGTCCTCTGTAGTATATACAATCGGTTGGCTGTGTGTCTGTTGTCTTTTTAGTTTTCTTATTTGTCGTGAGACTTTTTGGGTTACCGGTGTATGAGCTCACGGAAGTGAAGAAGGCGCGCCAACTCTCCCTCTTCGCCTTACGAAACACCCGCTCCCCAAAAGCCTCTTCCCGTTAACAAAATGAGATTATCCGACGTGGGGCACTGACGCAGGGTACCCCACGCCTTGTTCTGGGTCTCCCGCGCCCACCTACAGTCCTCATCGAACCACGGTCTCCATTGGTGGCGCGGGGTTACCGGAGGCGTGGGGAACTGACTTTTTTGTGGCATTTTGAATGTCGACTGTGATAAGTTGGGCACCTTTGTACACGTGTAGCTGTTTTATGCATTTGTGGGTGAAGTTTATATGTTCCTTTAAATGTACTTCACTTTGCTTTTTTGATTCATAAACCTGTTGTGGGAAGATGGAGTGCTTGGACCTTTACCTTTATTTATTAGTAAGGTGGGAAAGTGGTCACTACCATAAGGGTTCATGCCCCCACCCCACTCTAGACATGAAAAGATAACTGAAAAACCGATAGCAAAGTCAAGATGTGAGTATGTATTATGTCCTGAGTTATGTTATGTACGCTGTTTTTTGTTGAAAAGCCATGCTCCAGAAAAACGTAAAAAAACAGAAAACGTAAGAAACTTCTTTATCAGGTGACCTCGCGCATCCATTCGTGAGGAGCCACAAAAAGGGTTGTGCGTATTAAGGTCCCTTTTGAGGATGTATGGTTAGGGTAGCTGGTCAACCAGTGCCTTCAAAATCAGAGCTGAGAAGTGCAAAATCAGGGTTATGTAAATGGAGCACACCGTTATCAACCTATTGAATATACCGTACAAATTGCTACATCCTAGTGGATCGTCTCCTCTGCGGCAGCAACTATACTCGAGAGACATGCTACAACACCGGGACGAGTCACCGAGCTCGTGTGGGTCCCGGCTCACTCGCTCGTAGAAGGCAACGTCACCGCCGACCACTATGCCCGAGAACTAGGCCATCTGGGCCGACGAAGAGCAACCACAGCCCGTCACGAGTATAAGGAGATCGTCCGCCTATACAAAGAAAGATAGAATGAGGCTTCCGAAGCCACACAAGCAACTAAGCTGACTGCAGCAGGGCGATATTGCGCAGCTTACAGGCGGGGTCGCTCGCAGACCCGGCGCTTCTGCACAAATGTACCCAGCAGAACACGACAGACAACACATGTCTGTTCTGACGGGGAGACGGCACCTCTCGCGCACATCATTGGGGGAGTGCAAAAAAACTCAAGACGCCCTCCTAAAGCCTTCTTCTCTCCCCCAATTCCAACCCGCTAGAGCGATGGGAGACCTTTACTGTCCAGCTCTGACCTCGCCATTCAGCAACAGCTGGTGGCTCGAGGAGAAGAATATCTGGACACATGTGGGTCCCGCGAATAGGGAACCACCCCATCTGGTGCCTGCGCACACCATTCTTTATTTGAAGCTGCGTTAAAGTTGTTCACTCACTCACTCTAGGACATTGTGTACAGAGAGATTGTGGATGTTGATGATTTTCGGGGGGCAATAGCCACACCGCCTAAAGAGTGTGTGCAGCCAACCTTTCCCTTTCTGAGTACCATTGCACATATTTTGGAAATCTGTAGGTTTTGAGTTTAGACGTGTTTCTTGAAGACACATTACACTTGGCTGTTTGGATTACGGTATCTCGTACACATCGTCAAGGTTTTCAAGAAGGCTTCTATTGTTTCATTGAATTATCCTTTCTCTTCCCATTACTTATTGCGAGAGCTACTGGTGAGTGTAGGTTTATGTGTCTTCTTTCCGGCCTGTGACTCTCGTCTTTTTGGCTTGTCAGGAGGCTTTTGCCGTCGGGACGCGTTCCTTGCGGTGCGCCGCAGGCAAGGACGTTCCGACTTCCATTTCGTCTTCGAATGTTTCGGATTGCTCCAGTGATCAGGCTCGTTGGACCGCAGACCATTTTAGGCTCACTTTTCCTCGCCCGCAACTGCCGAGGACTTTATGAACGCCTCGGGTGGCGCAGGTTGTGTCGAGTGGGTGGGAGCTGCCCCTGGTGTTTCCGTTTCCATCTCCTCCTAGCCCTTGCGTTTGCCTGGGATGGTGGAGCGGAATTTGAGGGATGCAGCATTACTTCGACCAGACGTGGTTGCACCACAGTGGCGGCGGTCTCAGGGAGTGGCGTGGGGGCCGAACGCACCGCCGAGGCACCAAAATTGGGGGCGGGGCGGGACCGGGTCCGATTCGCTGGTACTGGGTCCCCACCGAAACCAGACACTGCTCCGCCCCCCCCCCCCGGCGAGCCGCGTCGGCGTACCTCCCCAGGGGGAAATAGGCGAACCTTCTCCGCGAATCCGGGAAGGTTGATGATTTCGTTGACCTTGATGTTTTTTATTTTTGTTTTAGTTTGAACTTCTTGCATGTTCGTGAACATGCGGCGTGAGGTCCTTGACTATTAAAGCAGAGGAATTGATTTGAAGGACAGTTATCAGTTGGAAGATCGTGTTGCGCCACACTTGGCGCAGGTTAGTTTTTCTGACCCGAGTTAGTACCATGGCCGAACCGCTGGCACTTGTACCAGCCGCCGCGGATTCGGGCTCTATGCTCGGAGGGAGCCCCGGATGAAGCCTGGATTGATGTGATGAGGTATAGTAGGACCGTGTCAAACGTGAGAATTCGGTGCCCAGTGGGTATTTCCATGTCATCTCTTCTCATGGTAATGCGAAGAACTGCCGTGACACTTTGGTTTCGCAGTCGTTAAGAAGATCGGCCTGTGTGAATGTTTGCAAAATCTGATTTGGAGATATGGCCTGCGAGCTTTTGATGTTATGGTTGGGCATGACCGTGATATCCAGATTGTCAATTTCGATTTTGGCTCAGGAATTTGGTGGCGTGAAGCTCGGTGGGGACTTCCATATGAACTTAACCAGCATGTTGTTTGTTAGCGTTAAATGAAGGTCCGATGAGACCTTTCAGAAAATTTCGAAATAAGAAACCTGAAAAGTGAGGTGACAGGCTTTTGTTTCTAAGTGATTGAATGATTAGGAAACACAAGTAGTTCTCAGGTTTAGCAAGACAGATACTAGGAAAAGGAGGGAATGCTACCTTGGTGCGGCCGCTTTTCAGCGACCGATCTCGTTTGGAAGGGGACGGAGCAGAGAGGTTCGAAGCTCCCTGCCTTTTTAACAGACAGCGAGCCCATCCGCCGGAGCTTGATCTGGGCACCGATGGCTACTGTTTGAGCTGTCTACCTACACCTAAAAACTCGTTACCACGGTCGGTTACGTCGTGAGTATGGGCTCGGGACACAGTGTCCCCAACATCATTACCAACATAACTCAAGGTGCCCCTTTCAGGGTATATACGCATAAGCTACGTTTCTTCGCTCCTTCTGGGGGAGCGAAGAACGTAGCACTCCTGAATTTAGAGAGTAAAACCAAAGACACAAATAACCAGCCACGACTTTTTTTTCGGTTGGACTGGCAAACCCGCCAAATCTACACATCGCAAAAATAAATTCGCAAACCAAATCCTAATAGAATGAACTTGCACGGTCGTGATTGAAAAATGGAATGAAAACTCCAAAAATGTGTTAGATGCCAGCCAGGTGTAATGTATCTCCGGAAAAACATTTGACCCAGTGTACACACATTATAAACACGCAATATACAACAAATAGAAAGGTCTGCAGAATTCTTCTGGAGGGGTTACCATAGTTGTCCAAAATACGATAGCACACGACCAAAGAAGCCTGAAAACTAACTTTGAAACACTTGCCAAGATTGCAAAAAAAATTTATAGGTTAAGAAGTGATGGCTGTTTTTAGATATCCTCGCCATTACAATCGCAACCTATTGAGTATGAAAGTATGGTTCATGAACTTCCACGCCCCTATTATTGATGGGTGATTTTATTGCTCACCATAAGGCTGACATTCTTGACGTGATAATGTCCAGTGAAGATTTATTTAAAAGTTCCTTACTGGTGTGGCACTTGCTTTAAAAAAAAACAGCGAAATGCACGCCCAACAAAAGGCACATGTTCTCCGCGGTCCACCTGGCAACATGGTCTCCGAAGTTTTGTACTTTTATATCACAAGTGTAACTCATTTCCTTCGAAAGCAGCGACTTTCCGTTCACAGTAGACGTGGTTCACCAGCCACTCATTTCCCGGCAGGGGCACAAACAGATTGGTTGGGAGGGTAAGAATTAGATAAAAAAATTCTAGAAGACATCCACCTGTCCTTGGCACAATTAAAAATAAATGGGCATGGACCACGGCACAAAATATTCTGGCAAGCAGCAATATTGCCATCCATTCTTTTACCGCCAAACCTTTAGTAGAAACAACCCTTGGTGGAACAAGGCATGCAAGTGAACTGAAAAAAAAAAAACAAATTCTATAGTGTCCTTGATGACACTCCAAGAATAAGAATCTTCAATTAAACTTGCCAAAGGAACGCGCAGGTGAATAGCGACGTGCAGCCAAGACGTACCTGCTGAAAGCATCTATTTATTGCATCGGCTCTGCACTGACATACAAAATGTTTGAAAAAGATTCCCGATTTTCAACAACGTAACAAAAATTATCCCCCGAATCTGTAATAAGACGGGAGACACGAGTGTATATCAGGCTAATGGTTCTGCCCAACAATTTGAGAAGGTACATTAAGCTACAAAATAAGGTTGGGGTAAACAAGATCTTGAGGTAGGAAAATGTAAACAAATTCCTTTCCACGGGTGCTAAGCAAGCTGTTTGTTGTTTAGAAAAACTGCGTGATATGCTACCGACGTATGTGTCCCTCTTTGTGAAAATATGTTTGCGGTCTTGCGTGCGCTCGTGGGTGAGAAATTAAGTTTTATACCGCACATAAAAATCTGCGATAAAAGTGTAGGAAACCCCCAAATCTTTAACAATGGTCTGATTGTGGTGTTTGCGAAAGACGTAAGCACCGGCAGCACCACCGTACGAAAGCCGTTTATTGTACTTCACACATTGAATATATACATAAAGAACAGACGCGCCCCGTGGGGGTGAAAGAACATAAAAGATAAACCGAAACTGAATATAAGATACTCCCTCCCTTAGTGTTTAGTTGTTAGTAAGTGTTAAAAACCCCTAGCATGCACTGTACATATTGTCACGAAGACAAGGACGATGCAGTTGTGTTGAATGAGAAACACGTTTATTGGAGCGAACTTGTGCTCCCCTAACAACTCAAAAGAATACAGAGGCGGCGAAGCAGCGGTCAACAAAGTGACTTGCACAGGCGAGTGTCGTCGAATCGAATGCCCCGGCGTCCGCACTGCAGGCTTTTTATCTTCTGGCGCGCGTGGATCTCGAACGTCTATTCGCATCAACAAAATAGTAGATCCAAGAAGATTATTCTGGGCTGTTCACGTTAGATCGGAATGCTCTCCCTATCACAACAGATAACACATGCGGCACCGAAAGAAATAATGCAACACGCGCTTCCCTTGGCGCAGAGATAACACAGACCGGCGCATGCCGGGCGGTTAAAAGCAAAACACAAATAAACAAACCCAATGTATGGTTCGCGGCAATATTTGCACTCTCTACATACACACTGTTCTATACACACAGAAAACTAATGCGTCTGATAGTCTTGAGCCAAGCCGGTGGCCGGCGCTCTCGAGACGGCCGATGGGGACGCTGCACCGGCTGCACGGCCAGAGATGCTAGCGAGCTGGTAGAGCTCAGTAGCACGCCAGGAGACCGCGGTTGCGGACCAGGAGAAGGCGGCTGCTGCACGGCAGGCTCCGGAGCAGGCAGCTGCGGACCAGGAGCAGGTGACTGCGGTACGACAGGCTGCAGTACGCCATTGGGCGGCGACCTGCTACCCGGGAAAGGGCGGCGGCGGCAGGACAGGCTGCGGCACTCGAACCGGAAGCTGCGGCGCAGGTAGCTCCCAACGTTGGTATGGTGGACTCGTGCCCCTCTCGGGAACCCGGAACAGCTTGGAGGCGTTCCATGTGCGGCCATCTGCAAGTCGGAAAGAGGCAGGTCCCCTTTTTCTCCAACACTTCAGTTGGCGAGGAAAGGAGTGATCCCCCTTGAAGCGAACGGACGGCTTTCTTGAATCGAAACGAACGCACCCACAGCTATCTTCGGTTCTTCAGCTCTCCTCCGGTCCGTGTACTCTTTGCTGCTTTGTTGTTGAAGCCGGACCCTTTGGCGCAAGTCGCGCCAGTTCTTTGCTGGGTCCTTTGCAAACGCTGGGGCCGAAAACCCCACAACATCCAATCTGTTTCGGGGCATGCGTCCATGCAGCAGAACTGCTGGGGCAACCCCAGTGGTAGCCTGTGGAGTACAGCGGTGAATAGAGAGGTACTAGTCGGTGACTGCTTCTCGGATAGGTCTCCTTTCGAGGAGTGAAACTTGGATGAAGTTCGTCAGAGTTCGATTGAACCTCTCGACTTGCCCATTCGCCTGGGGGTAGTATACAGACGAATGAGACAGCTTGATGGCTCGGTTTTGAAGAAAGTTGATAAATTCACGTGTAGTGAACTGCGGCCCATTATGGCAAACAATCTCCTCCGGTATCCTTCACGAGCAAAAACACTGGTTAAGAAGTCTTTGACGGTGCTTGTGGCAACTTCGCTGCAAAAATATATCTCTGGCCATTTGGAATGGTAATCGACCAGCGTTATAGCAAATCGGCTGTTGTGAGGTGCATGTTCTGATGGGCCAACAATGTCTAGGCCCAGTTTCTGCCACGGCCTTTTAGGCCAGTCAACAGGCTGCAATGGCGCTCGTGATGTTTTGGGCGGACTTATCTGCCTCCAGGCTGATGTGAGTTTTTCGCGGCAGATTCAGCTTGCTTGTCCATCCGTGGCCACCAGACAGCTCACGAAGTCGCGCCTTTGTGCGCGTGATGCCCGGATGCGTCTCGTGGGCGACGGCGATGAACTGAGCCGTGAGGGAGGATGGAACAACGAGGCGCTGTCCGCGCAGTAGAAGGTCATCAACAACATAAAGTTCTTCGCGCACAGAGTACAAAGGTTTTGCTTCCTCTGGTACGTATTTTTGTGGTGGCCAAGAACCGAGCACGAACGACCTTGACCGTTTGCAGACAGTCCTCGTTGAGGACGGCTTGCTTGAATTTTTCCTTCGCCACGCAAGCCGGCTCGACCAATGACTACAATTTCTTCTTCCTTGGCCAGGCTCTGCCTCCGCCGTGGGAGCTGGCAGCCGAGAAAGAGCATCTGCCATCGTGTTGGTGGACCCCTTAGGTACTCGACAGTGAAATTGTAACAGAGGAGTCGTGCACTCTAGCGTGCAATTCGGAGTGGCCTTCTTCCACGTCCTTGCGACGACAGCAATGATACCAACGCCTGATGGTCCGTTCGAATCTTGAAATGGCGACCCCAAAGGTAAGTGTGCCATCGTTCGCACGCCCAAATGCACGCCCAATGCTTCGCGTTCGCCGACCGAGTACTTTCTTTCTCTGATGACAAGGTACGAGACACGAAAGCAACTGTGCGGAGCTCGTAGCCATTTTGCTGCTGCAGGACGGCTCCCAGCCCACAGTCGGACGCGTCGGTCGGACACGATGACTGGAAGTGTGGGATCGAACATGTGTAGAACTGTACTTGAAGAGAGCATTTTTCTTGACCCTCCGAAAACTGCCGTCTGCCTCGGCTGACCATATGAATGGCTCATTCTGGCGAAGCAGGACGCGCATAGGCTCGACCCACCTGGCCCAAGCGTGGAACGAACTTGGAATAGTATTTCTACCAGACCCAGAAGTGAACGGAGGGCGTCAACGCCTATTGGCACTGAAGTGTTAACTACCAAGTCAACTTTCTCTGGAAGCGGAGAGATGCCTTGGGCCATGACCTTATGACATAGGAAAGAAAGTTCTGGAACGTCGAAGAGGCATTTGTCGTTCAATTTCAGGCCTGCGTCTTGGACTTTCTGCAAGACGGTTGTTAGGTTCGAAAGATGTTGTTCTGCAGTTTTGCCAAAGACTATCACATCATCAATGTAGAACAACACACCAGGGCAGCCCATCAAGAATTTTGGTACATCATCTTCTGAAATACCACTGGCACAGAAGCTAACCCAAACACAAACTCTTTTTAACCGAAAAAGCCCTTCATGTGTGATGAACTCTGTCAGGTCCCGGCTGTCAGGTGCAAAAGCACCTGATGGAAGGCAGAAGCCAAGTCAAGTTTTGAGAAGAGTGTCGCGCCTACCAAGGCATGAAGAAGTTCCTCTGTATGAGGCAACGGGAAGCTGTCTGGTACAGTAGCCTTGTTAGGCTCCCGAAGGTGAACACAAATCCTGATGCTGCCATCTTTCCTGTCAACGACAACAATGGGCGAAACTCATTCAGAAGCATCGACACGTTCGATGATGTCAAGGCTCAACAACCTGTGAAGTTCATCTGACACTGGTTCCCGAAGGGAATATGGAAGGACGGCGAAGCTTCGAAGCTACCGGCTGCACTGCCTTGCTTAGTCTTTACACGATGTGTGAACCGCTTAGCAAGGCCCAACTCAGGACTGACAAGTGAACCGAAGTCGTGCTCAGAACTTTCATCTGACAAGCATCGTCCATCGAATCCGACTTCACGAACCCTGCCTTGCATTTGTCGCATGCGGTTGCATACTATCTGAAAGTGGCCCTTGATACCGCACAATTAACACTTTTTTCCCTGCGTTGGGCACCGCGACGCTAATGCACGGTGATCTTCGCGAGCCGCTTCGGAAACAGTGCGGTGAAACGGACCGGCTATCTCTGTCTCGCCGAGGAGGGTGGGGGCCCCTGCATCGCACGTGAACCGCTCGCGCTTGGAAAGTTCTGGAAATGCTCTTCTGGCTGCTGAATTGAATTTTCGCGAAAGAATGCGAATACTGGGGACGACGCTGCACAAACACAGGCTCGACTGTAGCAGAAAATTCCTTCAGCTCTTCAGCTGCTTGCTCAAACTGAAGAGCGATTCGCACTGCGCTCTCAAACGAAAGGGAGGAACCCTCGAGCAGCAACCGTTCACGAACGCGGTTGGAAGCAACGCCGGCTACAAATCGGTCCCGCAGAGCATTTTCGTGTGAAGCGGACGAACTACGCGAAACGAGCTCCCGGAAAGCAGCAACAAAGTCTTGAACAGACTCGCTGACGTGGTGGCTGCGGCGGTGGAACCGATGGAGCTCGACGACGACGTTGCACGACGTCGAAAACTGCTGCCGTAGGCGATGAGTGCGGACTCGTACTCGTCAGTAGCGGGCGCGGCAGGCTTCTCTTGTACTGCCGGTTTCTCTTGTACTGCCGGTGCTGCGGCGCTTGCTGGTGCTGGTGCTGCGGCGCTTGACCCTGCAGGTAAAGTCCGGTAATACGCTGCCCTTCCGCCCCCACACAATGCAGAAGAACGGTTTTTTTCTTTCTTGCAGAAGAAAGAAAAAAAAATTTCTTACTCTCATGCGATACACGTCAACACCCTTGCATTCAACATAAACATTGTTCAGAGACACCTAAACAACTTCTTGTACTGATGTTATGGCTCCTCTTACTCGATCGCCAGCGGTGGTGACATGTTATTTACAAAATAACTAAGAACAAAGCAGCGAGCGCCTTGGTCCTCAGAACATGTTTCCATCCACAAACTCCAATATTACTGTACACATATTGCTTAAACGACTCTTTGAATAGTGCAACAGTGGCTCAAGGCTTTTTTTTATTTTTAAAGCATCGAACCCATAACAAAGCAGTTTCACACGGGATGCCGAAAGTGCAAAGGCTGTCGAACATGTAATACAAAACAAAATTGTTTCACTCCGTCATATACACCGATTGTTTGAGCGTTTGTATTCATCTGTATTAAGAAAAGTCTCAAATCGACGATGTGTAACTCGCCCGTCAGCACCATAAAGTCAGCATACTTCATGGGGCTCAAAATCACAGTCCATATGGCCCCTTCCCACGGCTTAATAAAAGAAAGTGATGCTGGTGAGGGGAGGCAGCAGCAACTGCTCTTTATAGAAAATGTGGGTTTGATGGTTGTACCTTTAATGTGGCCTCAAACCACACATCAATAAGAAAGTGGCGAAGCCTGCAATAAGTCGCCAAGGGCTTGAGCCATAGCGAAAGTGCCGCATGTCTTTCCAAGTGAGAACCAAAGGACACCTAACCTTGATTTTTTACAAGGGGGAAGGAACGCTACATAGAAAGTAATCTAGGGGCGCAACACATTGTGTCATGGCTTGAGAGGGCTTTTTTATCATTTCAAGTGCGTGTGTTTTAATGAAAAATTTTTAAAGCGTGTGTGGCGCGTCATAGCACCACTGTGATGAATTGCTTGTTTTGTTGTGTGCATTTCTGGCACGTGTGTGTAGGTGTGTGGGGTATAAATATGTGTTTTTTTCAATAAAAGATCAGTTGGAAGTCAGCACTCGTCCTGTGTACCTCCGCTATAGTCCGTGTTTTTGTTGCGCTGTTTAGTAATGATGTATCAAATTAAAGGTCTCCTCGAGGGGATCACGTGGGACAAATATTAACATGCTTTCGGGTTATAATTATCAGGATATAGCAAAATGTATATAGCAAA
>JABSTR010003654.1:25000-37298 GCA_013339765.2 Haemaphysalis longicornis
CTAAACTTCTACTCTTACTCTTACTCTTACTCTTACTCTTACTTACTCTCACTACTCTCACTCACACTCACACTCTTACTCTCACTCTCACTCACATGCACACTCATACTCTCAGTCACACTCTCACTCACACTGACACACTCACTCTCCACTCTCACTCTCACTCTCACTCTCACTCACACTCACACTCTCACTCTCACTTTCTCACACCCACACCCACTCACTCACACTCTTACTCTCACTCACAGGCACACTCATACTCTCACTCACACTCTCACTCACACTCACTCTCTCACTCTCACTCACACTCACTCTCTCACTCTCTCACTTTCACTCTCACTCTCACTCACACTCACACTCAACTCACACTCACACTCTCACTCTCTCACACCCACATTCCCACTCCACTCTCACTCTCACTCCTCAACACACTCACACTCTCACTCTCAGTCACACACTCACACTCTCACTCACACTCACGCTCTCACACTCAACCTCACACTCTCACAGTCACTCTCACTCTCACAATCTCACTCTCATTCTCTCACTGTCTCAATCTCTGTGAGGCCATTTGAGTTCTGAATTCATGTTGAGTTTCTCAGCCCATTTTCATTTCTGAGTTCAATTTGAGTTTTTGAGTACATTTTGAGTTTGAGTCCATTTTGAGTTTTTGAGTTCATTTTGAGTTTGAGTACATTTTGAGTTTGAGTACATTTTGAGTTTGAGTACATTTTGGTTTGAGTACATTTGAGTACATTTGAGTTTTGAGTCCATTTTGAGTTTAGTACATTTTGAGTTTTGATTACATTTTGAGTTTTGATTACATTTTGAGTTTGAGTACATTTGGAGTTTTGAGTACAGTTTGAGTTTTGAGTTCACTTTGAGTTTGAGTACATTTTGAGTTTGAGTTCCGCTTTGAGTTTGAGTACATTTTGAGTTTTGAGTCCATTTTGAGTTTTGAGTCCGCTTTGAGTTTTGAGTACATTTTGAGTTTTGAGTATTTTGAGTTTGAGTACATTTTGAGTTTTGATACATTTTGAGTTTTGATTACACTTTAAGTTTGAGTACATTTTGAGTTTTGAGTACAGTTTGAGTTTTGAGTTCACTTTGAGTTTGAGTACATTTTGAGTTCTGAGTCCATTTTGAGTTTTGAGTTCCGCTTTGAGTTTGAGTACATTTTGAGTTTGAGTACATTTTGAGTTTTGATTACATTTTGAGTTTCAGTACATTTTGAGTTCTGAGTACATTTTGAGTTTTGAGTCCGAGTGAGTTTTGTGCTGAGTGTGAGTTTGAGTTTGAGTGAGCGCAGATGTGCTGCTAAGCATTGAGTCTGAGTTTGAGTGAGTGATGATTCGAAAAAAAATTGTGCGTGAGTTTGAGTGAACCGCGCCAACTTTGCGAGGTATGCAGGTGACATTCACGCACGTAAAGCGGCACTCAGCGATAGAGTCCTGGCAAGAAGAAAACGATGTCGCACGTGGTCGTAGGTGCGGGTATCTCCAAGATGGTCCGGCCATGGGTGCGTCATGAAGCTGGTGCAGCACAGTCCGACGTAGGTGTTCCGGAACGACAAGCAGGTTATCAGGACCATCCGAGCGAAAGTTGCGCCGTTATAAGACTCCATCGTGTATAACGAAGCAGCGAATGGCAGGGTCGGCGGAACCAAGGTTAATGCCGTCAATGATGGAGCGCAGAGAAGGGTCGCGCCGCTGTTCTTCGCCAATATTTAGGAAGTCGGAGACCGCTAGGACACAGCGTCAGTGTCGTCCGCCGAGCATTCCGGAGGGCTGACCGGGTTTCGAGATAAACAGTCGGCATCCGTATGTAGGCGGCCGGACTTGTGAATCACCGAAAAAGAGTATTCTTGAAGGCGCAACGCCCAGCGGCGAAGCCGACAGGTAGGGTCCTTCAAAGAGGAGAGCCAGCACAGTGCGTGATGATGTCAGTCACGACTGCGAAGTGCCTACCATACACGTAGGGGCGGAATTTGCCGACGGCCCACACTAGAGCAAGGCATTTGCGCTCAGTTTATTGTAATTGCGCTCCGAGGACGAAAGTAGGCGGCTGGCGTACGCGACCACTTGATGAACACCGGCTTGGCGTTGGGCCAATCCAATGCTCCAATGCCGTAGCCACTAGCGTCGATGCGAATTTCAGTGGGAGCAGAGGCGTCGCATTGAGCCAAAATCGCGTTGAGGTCAACAGTCCAATCAGTGCGGAGAATGCTTGCTTTTGGTCGGAGCCCCAGATAAACGTTGTGTTCTTCTGAAGGAGATCGGTAAGAGGGCGGGCGATGGTAGCAATCCCATTAAGTGGGCATGTACCAATGTGATCTACTCTAGAAATTTAAGATGGACTAGTTGTTTTAAAAACAGAAAAATGCCAAAGGCTTCAGCGGTAAAATCTGCGGCTTTTCAGGTTCAGGGCATTGATACCCTAAAATCATTTCCGTGTGCTACACACGACCCGTTAAGGCAGTTTTTGACGCGTCGATGAAACATTCTGCGCACTTGTATTTCTATTGAAGAAACGAGAAGTGGCGCAGAATTGCAGTTGTGGGAACTCGGTTTTTATCAAATGCTATAAAACACATGCCGCACGACGGGGCGAAGCTGCCATGGTGGTAAAAAGTCACAAATGGTTGATTGGTAGGTGTCTGAAAAGGTGACAGATAATTCTAACACTTGACATCTCACTCTATGGGAGAACGGAGCAGAGATAGATGGACGGTTTATAAGAAGTTTAGACAAGAGTGCATCACAATTAGGATGTTTGAAAAGATAGGGGGGGGGATTGATGAAATTTTAAAGCATTAAGAAGACCCATGTAGGTTCGCTGGTGATCCAGAGAACATTTATTCGGACTCGACGCATAGGCTTTGTACGGGGCTAGTGCAGAAAGCACCCGACGCGAGGCGAAGCCTCAAGTGTACCACTGGGTCTAGCATTTTCAGTGCCATTTTTGATACCGACCCATACACCACAATCTCATAGTTCAAGAGATACCAAACCGAGCTTGCAAATACAAGTAAGCGGAGTTGCTTGTCCGCACCTACGATTGGGTTGAAAGGAACCTAGCAATGTTTAGAGCTTTGAGGTATTCATGATTTACTTGTTTGATGGGAGTAATGAATCTGAGTTTTTATTAAAACTACACCTAATACATTATTGCCCTTCCACTCTGTGAAGAAGGATGACTTGGAAAGCTTGACGCAGTCCACGAAGTGCAAGAAACCAAGCACGTTTATTGTAATTTGCAATGAGGTTTAATTTCTTGCTATATATCTGAACGAACCTCTGAAGGATCCAAGCTTTGTTTTTTCGAGACAATCATGGAACTTCCCGTGTCCCTCCCGCGTCATAAGCATCTTACTGTTTGTGTCAGGCTAGGTTCAGAATGTTGCTCCAACTTACATAATAACTTCAAAGAATAGCGTCATTTCACGTCTCACATACCCAACTGCGTGACATGCATTTTCATGTCCTGAGATCACGATACGGCTTTTGCGTTGGTAGTCTCAACATGGCCTAGCACACAAACGCAATTGGTTCTACCACTAAGACTTCGGATACGTCCCAATAGGCCGTTTAACATCCGCGTTTAAACCTCGCACCGCAGAACAGAAATGCATGCATAACTACGAGCATGAAACCTAGAGGTGCGCTGCACGCCCCCCTCCTCCCTCCCACTATTTTCCACTACAAACCAGCGCATACAAATACCGGTAATCGGTGATGTCCGCGTGCTTAGAAGTGCCAGTCGCCATCGAAAACATTCCTTGAATGCCTCTGAGCAAGTGATATTGGCTCACACCGGCGTTCCAATGAGGCAAGTTGCTGTTCATCCGGGAGCTATTCGCAGCGCTACTACTCGACGAAGTGAACTTGCGGCGGTAACGGCGGCGCCAGCAGCTGTCTGTTGTTTTTGCGCCTATTTTCACTTCTGATCAGGCGAACGTTTTTATTTCTTGTTCTTCTTTCTCCAAACGAACGGCATGAATGCGTCCCGTCATGATTTAAATTCTGGAATCTCTTGGCTCTATTCTCGCACAAAACTATGTGGCTGCCCCTTTTCATTTCCCCTTGTATGCATCTTACCGTGGGTGTAAGATGTCTATGTAAGACATCAACCTACACCCGAATCACTCGATTAATGGGGCCCTGCCGACTAACCGAATTGAGCCATATAATTTTGAAACCTATATCTCCCCACCACAAACGGCATTTCATCAGTAGTTGCACGACGCCTATCTCTGTGTGCGGGCCCCCTTTTTCTACCGGAAAATTGTGCACCCATAGACCGCCACAAAGGATGGTGCATGCCTAGGCGTGAAAGACACTGGTAAAAAGGTCGCTCGAAAGGCCTACCAGCTGAAAAAAAAACCACTATGTGCACAAAGTGAATGATGATGAGAGGGGCGAAGTTAAAATGCTTATGGGTAAAACCGTGAAACAGTCGTCCACACATCATATAAAGACTCGACACGTCAAGCTTTCCACCGCTCCATTGACAAGCCTATCGACGACTTCCATATTTTGGTGATTATGTAGGGCTTGTTTGGGACGATGAGAATCTCCATGGGTAAGTTGGCGAATTCGGTGTGTGACGTTTAGCCAGCCTCCTTGGCCGTCGCCTTCTGCAGAGCGTCTTTGTCCCGTACCCCGGTACGTGTCGTCAGCTCGCACACGACTAACGACACCGTCTTCTTCTTCCTCTCCTCCTTGTTGGGTAGCTAGCAACGAACGCGTTGAACGTTTTGACCTCTTCGGCCAATCTTTGGTTGGCCAGTCCCTAGTGGGATCCTGCCCCAAACATCATCATTCGGCAATTTAAGGCAGCAACGATTGAAGGGAAAAGGCCGAGCAAGAGTCTTGAGCTCGCAGGCCACGAACGACAACCTCTTCTTCTTCCTCTCCTTCTTGTTGGGTAGCAACGAACGAGTTGAACGTTTTGACCTCTTCGGCAAATCTTTGGTTGGCCAATCCTAGGGGGATCCTGCCACACAATCATTATTGTGCCGCGCACGATCCAGACACAGAGCGAGCAAGAGGAGCTTCGCCCCTAAAAGAAATTTGGGCTTATACCAGAGTTTCAACTTGGAAGTTTCTCTTATATCTTTAAGAATTCACAGCTACCCTGCGAAGTGTATTTGAGCTGAAACGGTGACGGTGCGTTTCCGTCGTTTTAGGGGGAAGCCCTTTGGCAGCCGTTACCTGGGTCTCACAGGAGCGGCATCTCTTTATGTCTGTGTAACCAAGGGAGCGAATGCAGCATCGACGAAAGAAGGAAAACTGAGAGGAGCGTCTAGCCAAGGTGAAGTGGAGTACGACACGTGCGGCTACGGCATTATCACTCTCTCTCTCTGCCTCTCCCTCACATATGTCTCATGCGTCGCCACCAAAGAGCGCCCTCCCCTCTAGCCCCCCAAACGCTGTTCCATTCCCCGCTAATCTCAACCACGCAACATTTGCGCGGGATGCTCAACCACGATTTGCAACATTCTGTGCCGGTGGCGGTGGCGCACTGCGAGGTAGCAGCAAAGTAGCGGATGCCCCCGTGCATTCGCTGATCACGCGAACACTTCCTGACACGCAGCAGCAGATTTGCGCCAGGACCGCGAAGACTGCACTTCACGCTGCTCACACATTTCATATTAAGAAGTGTAGTAATGTTCAGCGCATTTTATTGCGGCCATCGTGCTTCTGTTTATTCTCGCGAACATCTGATAACGCACTACCGTCATTAGCTGCCGACTGCGAAATTGCCAAAGGGGCATCGGTGGAAAGAGGGGTTAATAGTTGTGAAAGAGGTGTCAGTGGCGGTGAGGAGGAGCCCCGGAGCGGCGAAGAGTAAATCTATGACACCGGAATGAACACTGGGGGGGTAGAGAGGTGACGGTTAGACCTATACGGCTTTGCAGTAAAAAAACTTGTGTTCCTTTTTACAGAATGAAGTCGCCGTGGATCCTAATGTCAGAGTCTCCTTGCATTCCACTTTTATTTGCAAATACAAGGCCGGTACTTTTAGAAGTATTAAGTTAAAACCCAGTTACGTCTGCCCAGCGAGCAAGTGTTTATGCCAAAGGCTGAACCTGACATTCACATATACTAATCTTACAAAAGTTTAGATTTTTGAACGTCATCCACATAGGTACATCAGCAAGAGATGGTTTGGGGCAATGCCTTCGGAGAGAATTCATATTACCCATAAACAAGATGCAGCTCCATAGCCACCTTGAGGCACGCCATTCTCTCGCACGTGAACATTACAATGCGGCGAACTGACTCTGACACAAAATGTTCGTTAAGACAGTTACCTGGAAAGAGTGTTCATAATGTTACCTGTTACCCCAAACGATTTTAGGTATGCAAGGATGCCATAGCGCCTGCCATATCATAAGCTTTCTGGATTACAAAAAATACGGTCACGCCGGACTGTTTGGGTATACAGGCATCTTTGTGTACAATTACAATGCAACTGGTTCGTTATTTTGGAATTTTCCTGCCTGAAGCCTGCCTGGCAGATCTCGAGAAGACCATTGTACTCAAGGCAGTACACGAGACCACGGGTTATCATCTTCTCGAGAAGGTTCACAGAGAGCTTACCCTCTTTCAAAAAACACGACTATGGCCTCCTTCAAGACTTTGGAAGGTGCCCCGAAAGTCAAATGTGGCTTGTATAGGTGTAGGAGGGTCTCAAGAGTGTCTGCGTGTAGGTGCTCTATCCTGGTGTATGTAATATTGTCTCTCCCTTGAGTGAAGGTTGACAAGGGCAAGGGCAACCTTCAGCTCATGAACTGTGAATTGAGAGCTGTAAGCACTTTTCGACTTATTATTGACTGTAAGGGCTTCTTTTCTACAGATTATTTGTACTGCAGATAAAGTACTAGTGTAGTGTGCTGAGCTGAACACGTGTTGGAAGTGTTGTGCGAGTGTGTTAGCCTTGTGTACTAGTGTGTCCTCTGTAGTATATACAATGGGTTGGCTGTGTGTCTGTTGTCTTTTTAGTTTTCTTATTTGTGTCGTGAGACTTTTTGGTTACCGGTGTATGAGCTCACGGAAGTGAAGAAGGCGCGCCAACTCTCCCCTCGCCTTACGAAACACCCGCTCCCCAAAAGCCTCTTCCCGTTAACAAAATGAGATTATCCGACGTGGGGCACTGACGCAGGTACCCCACGCCTTGTTCTGGGTCTCCCGCGCCCACCTACAGTCCTCATCGAACCACGGTCTCCATTGGTGGCGCGGGGTTACCGGAGGCGTGGGAACTGACTTTTTTGTGGCATTTGAATGTCGACTGTGATAAGTTGGGCACCTTTGTACACGTGTAGCTGTTTTATGCATTTGTGGTGAAGTTTATATGTTCCTTTAAATGTACTTTACTTTGCTTTTTCATTCATAAACCTGTTTGGGAAGATGGAGTGCTTGGACCTTACCTTTATTTATTAGTAAGGTGGGAAAGTGGTCACTACCATAAGTTCATGCCCCCACCCCCTCTAGACATGAAAAGTAACTGAAAAACCGATAGCAAAGTCAAGATGTGAGTATGTATTATGTCCTCCTGAGTTATGTTATGTACGCTGTTTTTTTTTTTGAAAGCCATGCTCCAGAAACGTAAAAAAAAAACAGAAAACGTAAGAAACTTCTTTATCAGGTGACCTCGCGCATCCATTCGTGAGGAGCCACAAAAAGGGTTGTGCGTATTAAGGTCCCTTTGAGGATGTATGGTTAGGGTAGCTGGTCAACCAGTGCCTCAAAATCAGAGCTGAGAAGTGCAAAATCAGGGGTTATGTAAATGGAGCACACCGTTATCAACCTATTGAATATACCGTACAAATTGCTACATCCTAGTGGATCGTCTCCTCTGCGGCAGCAACTATACTCGAGAGACATGCCACAACACCGGGACGATTCACCGAGCTCGTGTGGGTCCCGGCTCACTCGCTCGTAGAAGGCAACGTCACCGCCGACCACTATGCCCGAGAACTAGCCATCCGGGCCGAGGAAGAGCTACCACACCCCGTCACGAGTTATAAGGAGATCGTCCGCCTATACAAAGAAAGTAGAATGAGGCTTCCGAAGCCACACAAGCAACTAAGCAGACTGCAGCAGACGATATTGCGCCGCTTACAGGCAGGGTCGCTCGCACACCCGGCGCTTCTGCACAAAATGTACCCAGCAGAACACGACAACACATGTCCGTTCTGACGGGGAGACGGCACTCTCGCGCACATCATTGGGGAGTGCAAAAAACTCAAGACACCCCCCTAAGCCTTCTTCTTCCCCCAATTCCAACCCGCTCGAGCGATGGGAGACCTTACTGTCCAGCTCTGACCTCGCCATTCAGCAACAGCTGGTGGCTCGAGGAGAAGAATATGGACACATGTGGGTCCCGCGAATAGGGAACCACCCCATCTGGTGCCTGCGCACACCATTCTTTATTGAAGCTGCGTTAAGTTAAAGTTGTTCACTCACTCACTCTAGGACATTGTGTACAGAGAGATTGTGGATGTTGATGATTTTCGGGGGGCAATAGCCCCACACCGCCTAAAGAGTGTGTGCAGGCCAAACCTTTCCCTTCTGAGTACCATGCACATATTTTGGAAATCTGTAGTTTTGAGTTTAGACGTGTTTCTTGAAGACACATTACACTTGGCTGTTGGATTACGGTATCTCGTACACATCGTCAAGGTTTCAAGAAGGCTTCTATTGTTTCATTGAATTATCCTTTCTCTTCCCATTACTTATTGTGAGAGCTACTGGGGAGTGTATGTTTATGTGTCTTCTTTCGGGGCTGTGACTCTCGTCTTTTTTGGCTTGTCAGGAGGCTTTTGCGTCGGGACGCGTTCCTTGCGGTGCACCGCCGCAGGCAAGGACGTTCCGACTTCCATTTCGTCTTCGAATGTTTTCGGATTGCTCCAGTGATCAGGCTCGTTGGACCGCAGACCATTTTAGGCTCACTTTTCCTCGCCCGCAAACTGCCGAGGACTTTATGAACGCCTCGGGTGGCGCAGGTTGGGTCGAGTGGGTGGGAGCTGCCCATGGTGTTTCCGTTTCCATCTCCTCTAGCCCTTGCGTTTGCTTGGGATGGTGGGAGCGGAATTTGAGGATGCAGCATTACTTCGACCAGACGACGTGGTTGCCACCACAGTGGCGGCGGTCTCAGGGGTGGCGGTGGGGGCCGAACGCACCGCCGGAGGCACCAAAATTGGGGGCGGGGGGCGGGACCGGGTCCGATTCGCGGTACTGGGTCCCCACCGAAACCAGACACTGCTCCGCCCCCCCCCCCCGGCGAGCCGCGTCGGCGTACCTCCCCAGGGGGAAATAGGCGAACCTTCTCCGCGAATCCGGGAAGGTTGATGATTTCGTGACCTTGATGTTTTTTATTTTTGTTTTGTTTGAACTTCTTGCATGTTCGTGAACATGCTGCGTGAGGTCCTTGACTATTAAAGCAGAGGAATTGATTTGAAGGACAGTTATCAGTTGGAAGATCGTGTTGCGCACACTTGGCGCAGGTTAGTTTTTCCTGACCCGAGTTAGTACCATGGCGAACCGCTGGCACTTGTACCAGCGCGCGGATTCGGGCTCTATGTCGGAGGAGCCCGGATGAAGCCTGGATTGATGTGATGAGGTATATAGTAGGCCGGTCAAACGTGAGAATTCGGTGCCAGTGGGTATTTCCATGTCATCTCTTCTCATGGTAATGCGAAGAACTGCCGTGACACTTTGGTTTCGCAGTCGTTTAAGACATCGGCCTGTGTGAAGTTTGCAAAATCTGATTTTGGAGATAATGGCCGGCGAGCTTTTGATGTTATGGTTGGGCATGACCGTGATATCCAGATTGTCAATTCGATTTTGGCTCAGGAATTTGGTGGCGTGAAGCTCGGTGGGGACTTCCATATGAACTTAACCAGCATGTTGTTTGTTAGCGTTAAATGAAGGTACGATGAGACCTTTCAGAAATTTCGAAATAAGAAACCTGAAAAGTGAGGTGACAGGCTTTTGTTTCTAAAGTGATTGAATGATTAGGAACACAAGTAGTTCTCAGGTTTAGCAAGACAGATACTAGGAAAAGAAGGGAATGCTACCTTGGTGCGGCCGCTTTTCAGCGACCGATCTCGTTTGGAAGGGGACGGAAGCAGAGAGGTTCGAAGCTCCCTGCCTTTTTTAACAGACAGCGAGCCCATCCGCCGGAGCTTGATCTGGGCACCGATGGCTACTGTTTGAGCTGTCTACCCTACACCTAAAAACTCGTTACCACGGTCGGTTACGTAGTGAGTATGGGGCTCGGAACACAGTGTCCCCAACATCATTACCAACATAACTCAAGGTGCCCCTTTCAGGGTATATACGCATAAGCTACGTTTCTTCGCTCCTTCTGGGGGAGCGAAGAAAACGTAGCACTCCTGAATTTAGAGAGTAAAACCAAAAGACACAATAACCAGTCCACGACTTTTTTCGGTTGGACTGGCAACCCGCAAATCTACACATCGCAAAAATAAAATTCGCAAACCAAATCCTAATGAATGACTTGCACGGTCGTGATTGAAAAATGGAATGAAAACTCCAAAAATGTGTAGATGCCAGCCAGGGTGTAATGTATCTCCGGAAAACATTGACCCAGTGTACACACATTATAACACGCAATATACAACAAATAGAAAGGTCTGCAAGAATTCTTCTGGAGGGGTTACCATAGTTGTCCAAAATACGATAGCACACGACCAAAGAAGCCTGAAAACTAACGTTGAAACACTTGCCAAGATTGCAAAAAAAATTTATAGGTTAAGAAGTGATGGCTGTTTTTAGATATCCTCGCCATTACAATCGCAAACCTATTGAGTATGAAAGTATGGTTCATGAACTTCCACGCCCCTATTATTGATGGGTGATTTTATTGCTCACCATAAGGCTGACATTCTTGACGTGATAATGTCCAGTGAAGATTTATTTAAAAGTCCTTACTGGTGTGGCACTTGCTTTAAAAAAAACAGCGAAATGCACGCCCAACAAAGGCAACATGTTCTCCGCGGTCCACCTGGCAACATGTCCCGAAGGTTTTTACTTTTATATCACAGTGTAACTCATTTCCTTCGAAAAGCAGCGACTTTCCGTTCACAGTAGACGTGGTCACCAGCCATCATTCCGGCAGGGGCACAAAAGATTGTTGGGAGGGTAGAATTAGATAAAAAAATTCAAGAAGACATCACCTGTCCTTGTCACAATTAAAAAAATAAATGGCATGGACCACGGCACAAAATATTCTGGCAAGCAGCAATATTGCCATCCATTCTTTTACCGCCAAACCTTTAGTAGAAACAACCCTTGGTGGAACAAGCATGCAAGTGAACTGAAAAAAAAACAAATTCTATAGTGTCTTTGATGACACTCCAAGAATAAGAATTTCAAAAACTTGCAAAAGGAACGCGCATGGTGAATAGGACGTGCAGCCAAGACGTACTGCTGAAAGCATCTATTTATTGATCGGCTCTGCACTGACATACAAAATGTTTGAAAAAAGATTCCCGATTTTCAACAACGTAACAAATTTATCCCCCGAATCTGTAATAAGACGGGAGACACGAGTGTATCAGGCTAATGGTTCTGCCCAACAATTTTGAGAAGGTACATTAAGCTACAAAATAAGGTGGGGGTAAACAAGATCTTGAGGGTAGGAAATGTAAACAAATTCTTTCCACGGGTGCTAAAGCAGCTGTTTGTTGTTTAGAAAAACTGCGTGAATGCGACCGGACGTATGTGCCTCTTTGTGAAAATATGTTTGCGGTCTTGCGTGCGCTCGTGGGTGAGAAATTAAAATTTTTATACCGCACATAAAAATCTGCGATAAAAGTGTAGGAAACCCCAAATCTTTTACAATGGTCTGATTGTGGTGTTTGCGAAAGACGTAAGCACCGGCAGCACCACCGTACGAAAGACGTTTATTGTACTTTCACACATTGAATATATACATAAAGAACAGACGCGCCCCGTGGGGGTGAAAGAACACAAAAAGTAAACCGAAACTGAATATAAGATACTCCCTCCCTTAGTGTTTAGTTGTTAGTAAGTGTTAAAAACCCCTAGCATGCACTGTACATATTGTCACGAAGACAAGGACGATGCAGTTGTGTTGAATGAGAAACACGTTTATTGGAGCGAACTTGTGCTCCCCTAACAAATCAAAAGAATACAGAGGCGGCGAAGCAGCGGTCAACAAAGTGACTTGCACGGCGAGTGTCGTCGAATCGAATGCCCCGGCGTCCGCACTGCAGGCTTTTTATCTTCTGGCGCGCGTGGTTCTC
>JABSTR010003655.1:0-30360 GCA_013339765.2 Haemaphysalis longicornis
ATCGCTGGTGAATGACCTAATGCAAGAAAAAATGTTATCGGATAAGTCAAATATATGTTAGGAAATGCAAGGGGCTCAAAACGGATCCTTGCGGGACACTCGAAGTAACAGGAGTGAGAGGAGAGTCACAATAATTGACCAGTATAAATTGTTCAGGGTTATATAAAAAAACTCTCAATCCACTTTAGGATGTTATGGTCAAGGTTTACTTTACTCCACTTTAGCAGTGGCAACGTGTGACACACACTATCAAACGCTTTGTAGAAGTCAATAACTACACAATTGATAAACCAACCGCGACAAACTGCAGAAAACCAGTCATTAGTAAAACACAAAAGCTGGGTTTCACAAGAAGAACCTTTCCTAAAACCATGTTGGAGGACGCTAACAAAAGAATTGTTTTCGAGAAAAGTGACTATGCTGCCGTACATCATGTGGTGGATTAGTTTGCATGACACGCTTGTTATGACATCCGCCTATAATTGGCGGGTCGGTAGTGTTCCCACACTTGTGAAGCGGAACTACCTTCATGATTAACCAGCGTAAATTAATCGGGACGAGAAAAGGTTACACAACACGAGTGCTACTCGTCTCTCGTCCTGTTTAGTTTGCGCTGATTAATCATGAATGTAAACCAACTAACCCAGCTTTCAACCTGGTTGCGGAACTACCTTCCCTAGTTTCGAGTCGATGAGTAGAGCGCAGAACTTTAAAGGCTGAGAGAATATTCCAGACAATATAATGGCAACGAAAATATTAGTCTTTTGTTTAACTTGAGGTGAATTCTATTTTCATCGGGTGAAGAGGAAGGTTTAACGTTTTGAATTAACTTTTTATTCCCACCCAATCATTGTACAGAGGTTCCATTGTATCGTAGTTGCAAACAGGTAAGTCAGGAACTCAAGTAGGCGCCAAGCTAACCAATGATAATAAAAATACGGTGTTAAGAGCCAAACAGCAGTTTTCACTTGGAATAGGGGAACCACTTTGAGAGGTTACATCAATGTTTTTATTATCTGCACTGATTACCTGCCAGAATATACGAGGATTCCTTAAAAACTGAGACGCAACGTCAGCTGAAAGTATGACTGCTGGCAAGTGAGGCTGCGCATGCGTACTCATCTGCAACGCAGCGATATGCTTCCCATCTTTTGGTGTTGACAGTTTGGCTTCCGAAAGATATGCTTTTTATTGTTGCGCAGCTTCCCTAATGTAGGTGTGAACGAGGCGACTTAGTAGTAGTACCGTTTTTATTTTACAGAACGGTATAAAGCGGTCAGTGAGTTCATGAATCCTCCAGGTTAGTTATTGCACGACAAATCATGGAATCATCAGCAAAAAGTTTAATTGTAGAAAAAATATTTTAGATAGGTCATAATAAAAATTAGGCCGAGTAAGGGATCTAACAAAAACCTTGGGGTACTCCAGATGTTACGTGTTGCAACGGCGAGTTGCAAAACACTTACATATTGTGTTCGGTTAGACAAAAAACACTTACCCCTTTCAGTAAGCTGCTTGTCTGGTAAAGAGCTCTTAGTTTTAACAATAACATTTGATGGAAAACTGAATCGAATGGTTTTGAAAATCTAGAAAAATGCAATCGACAATGGTACCCCGGTCTGTTATAGAAAAGAATCATCGTGAAAACTAAAAGTGCCTTTCGTATAAAAAAATACCTTCTAAAGCCTTGGTGGGGTTCAAAAAAATTGTTTGTCTTCGAGGAAAGTTATTAAATTGGAAAAAATTACGCACTCAAGCCGTTTGCAGGGGATGCTAGCCAATGTAAAGGGCGTATAGTTGAGAGGATTGGAGGCATACCTTGCTTCAGAACTAGCAACTTGTGTTTGATTACTAGTTACTTCCGTTTCAAGCCAAAATTATCACCAGAGTATTTAAATTATACCCTTTTGCAATATAATACTTAGCGCTGCCGCACCGTCCTCATTTTGTAGCGTAAGCTTGCTTGCACGCGCCTGTAGTCACTATAAGAATGGAAGAGACAAAAGTGAAAGGGAACCACACAATTCAGTACCTTCTATCGAAACGAGCCTCCTTCAGCTTAACTGCGGTTATTATGGCGAATGAAGAGACGAAAGCACGACCAGACACGCGGTTCTTGTATAAGCAATAAAACATTCTGTGAGTATTCTTCCAATCTCTTTATTTACAGCCTAAAATCACCAATATCTGTCGCGATTCCTTTCCGGGAAAGACCTAGATCAGCCTACTTTATGTTGGTGGCGCATCCATTCCTTTAAAAAGAAGGGCCCGACCGCGCAATAGAGCAAACGACCGACCAACGTCTGACTGAATGAGCAATAGCAGCCGACGCTGCTCCGAATACAGACTTCGAAATTTCGAAAAGTTTATTTCGGCTGACTGGACTTACGAAAATTGGACTGCTAAGGGCCAAAAATTGTTTTTGCAAATTTGTGATTTTCTTGCTCCCCTTACGTGATGTTCTCATGCAGGAACAGCTATTTACTGACGCGCAGAAAAGTTGTGTTTTTTTAATAGGTAGTCCGTTGACATTATTTAGCTGCAACTGCTTCTACGGTGCGAAGTTACGTATTCCAAACATGTGGTAGTGTGAACGGATATAGAAATACTACTTGATTACAGCTATTAATCCTACACATATTCAAAACAATAGTAGGATTTCTTCCTATGACAACAAGGAAAGGGCGAGAAGAATTTCGCGAGATAACATCCTCACTGACGGAAATGGCTTACCGGGTCAATTAGGGCGGAGATACACTGATCGTTGTATAGTTTAAAATTTAGTGGGTACTTCTCACCGTGCTGTGTATACTACCTATGGCTACAGCTTTTAAAAATTACGCGTCTCAACACATAAAAATGCAGAAAGTATCGTTTTGTGCATTCTGATTGTATTCCAGACCCGTTCAGACATTGAATTCGCTCTTGCTGATATAGGTACGCCACTTGAATGCCTAAAAACAGCTATACGCGGTGTTCGCCTAACCAATACATTGAAATAACAAAATTGGATTCGTAGTAAAATACCTTTTCTTACTGATTTTTTTTTAAAAATAAGAGCCATTCCAGATCTCCGATTGACGTTTGCTTACAACTGATACACGCAAAGATGACCACAAACGAATATCAGGATGTTCTGCTACTTATTATGTCAAAAATGAGAGAGAACTCTGACGCTGAAACCCCCCACAAAGTTAAAATAGCAAAATTACGCTACCAATGTCGTGCGTGAAAGTCTGGACCCGAAACCTGACATATCTGGAGTGCGCGCTCACTTCTGGCGATGCAGCTTAATTAGGATCCGTTTTTTAGGTAACACCCCAAGGGAGTGCGCACAATGCAACACGTACCTGCGTGATTCTGTGACAATATTGCCGAAAACCATGCATTTTCATTAATCAGATTATTTTTTTGTTACTATCATGCGGCCCGGCTAGGCTAACATATATTTGGTTCTATGTAAGCGCGTATCCTTGTTCTTTCGCATTGCGTATCGCCAAGCTTGATGTCACAAGGGCATATTCCAGTATTCTTCATCGACTTCTTTGTCTCATTGACAGTGTTATGATTTGATGAGATGTTTCCAGAAATCAGACAACAACAGAAAAATGCGTGGAGACCACATGCCGCGGCACTTATTCGCCAATGCTCGAACTTGTACGCCACTTTGTTGAGGGCTTCTTGGCCGCACGTATTTTCTTCAAGTTTATTGTGTAGCACAAGTTGGATTCAATGAATGCTATTTTTTTTAAAGCAGCTCTATTCCGCTTTCACTGATGACATCTGGCGAAGCTTCGTAATATGTGAACCATAAGAAGACGTCCTGGGCTAACAACCATGAACAACACTGCTACCATTACTGAAGAACCAATTCTGTCTTAGGATTGAAAAAACCCACGAGCTACCGTCATTTCACAAGTCGCAATGGGAGGCTGTGTACTGTGTTTCCCTGTCCGCGTCCTTCGCGCTCTTTTTAATTTTTTTGACTCCAGGAGATGATTGGAGCCAGTCAATTTGGTCAAACTGGTATCAGACTCTGGGAACGAGGAGAAACTGGGGCAAGCATTCTTCTATTATAAAGATTCACCTCGTATTTAGTCCAAAACTGTATTCTTATTTGGTTCGAGAGGTCTATGTGTTTGTGGAAACATGTTCAAGAGTTTGCTCCTGAAAGACTTTCACTACTGTTGTACGGACAGAACCCACCTGGCTATTAAAAAGAATGTTCCGGCGTGAAGATCTTGACATTATAGAAGATAAAAACTGGTTATTTTTGCTAACTTTAAACAAGAAAGAGTCACTAGTTTTTCGTAAACCTCCCCCTCCCAAGACATTGGCGGAATTCACCTTGAAGCCGGTCGCCATGGAAACACCGAGAGGAGAAACGCCTTTATGGCAATAAACCGCAATCAAGCTCTAATATAACGAAACACGCCTAGTACTTGGAATGTTGTCATACGCTCTACCCGGAAACTATTCGCGATGTTGTTCGTGAAGGATCAAGAAAACTCTTGTCGACAGCAACGCAACCCCACCCTGCTACCTTCACCGAGGGCCATCGCACATAACTGAACAAGCACATGGAAATTCTAGAACGCCAGAACCACCGCTAAGCAGCAAGCCATGGCCTACGCGGCTGCTGTCCGTCACCCACGTGTACCTAGTCGACAGGCGGCTTCGTACCGTCGTAAACTGTCGCCCGCAGCACCATATTTTTTCCAAGACCACACTCTGAGGAAGAGCGACGCTGGGCGACGCCGGAGAGAGTCGTCCGCTGTAGGGCCACTGCGCCGAAGTCGGCCATATCTACCGTCACTGTACGAGGCTTCATCGACCGACGCACCTCCCCCGTGGCCAGGACAACGGCCCCGACGAGAGAGACAAATACCGGATTCACGCAACGATGTTCAGTGCGTTTCAAACGTTCGCATCACCGTACACATACGTATCGCAGAGCCACTGCAGCGCAGCGCTGGCTTCACGCGTGGAAGGTTGCCAGCCCACGTTCGCAAAATTAAAACAGAAGCTTCGGGATTGGAGTAGAACTACGGCGAAAAAGTGAATACCTTCCACACCCAACGATGAACCGAAGACCAATATTCACGCCGCAGCCGCCAACCGACACCGCAGCCAAACCAAAAGTTACCGCAAACACGGCGACAGCCGCCGGCGTGACGCATAGTCGTAGTGAGCAAGCCCGGCATTAAAAAGACGACGACAATGATGGCGCGGAGTGAAACACCATGGGCACGCACAAGCCGCAATTCCATGCCCCGACACACCCGAAACATGAGAAAAACGAAGTAGGAGGGTGCTCCGCTCACTGAAGGGCTTTTTTACGTAGCCCACTCGTAGGCACGAGAGCAAGCTACTCAGAGATGACCGGATCACAAGCGATGCAGCTGAAAAAGTTACGTCCAGCTGATGGTCCACGCATCTGCAACGCAAAATATCTCGGCACACGAAGTGGAATGCGTACATCCCGAAAGTCCCCATAAATGATACCATTATCCGGAGCTTTTCTAATATTCTGTACTGATTCCTCACCTAATTCTCTTGATAAATTTTTGAGGGACAATATCGCTAGTGTTGGTGTGAAGGTTAATTCAAAGGCTTCACCGCTGATGACGCCATGACGCCGAAGCCAGTTTGTGAACAACGAGCTGTTCCATAGGATTATCGATGGCCACGTTTGTGTATTTATTTCAGACAACCGCAAAATATCTGAACGCAGATGTTACGGAGTAAGCATCGTAATAGGCTCACATATCCGGCTGAATACAAGCAGTTGTCTGCGGGTGATGTCGAGTACGTAAATAATTTTATTATAGATTTATTTCACTTTAAGCGTCGAAGCATTTAGAGAGGACTAAAAAAACACTAGTTGCAAAAAATCAATAAATTAAATTGGCTAACTATACTTAGTCGCGACATTTTTACCGGCGATAAGTACTACCTTATGAGAAAAAAAATATATGCCCATCGAAAGGCCAGAAATAAATACTATATGCGCATCGCAAACGTAAAAACGCAAGGCGGAATATATTGCATATCGAGGGGTACTGATTAGAAAACGCAAAGTAGTGCATACTGAAACATAGCTTACCAATAAAGAATCAAAGCAGATACAAAGGCCGCTGTGCACCGGAATAAACGAACTTATTTAGGATGGCCCATCTGAAACTACAACACATAAATAAATGTGGAAAAGCCGCAGCATCGTTGTTTGCGCTAGGTCAGCTGGAAACGTGGTGACAGTCGTTTGATGTGCTGTGTTTATATCGAGTATAAAAAATCAACTGCCCTTCTGTCGAAACGACAACGATGGAGGAACGCGCGAAGTGAGTAAACAAATCACCCTGTAGAAATTGGACCCACGTCACACCCACCTTACCCTACTCATCACTCACTCTATAGGGACGGTTTAGTGCACGGCGATTGTGTCTCGAGTGCTTTACTGATGCGGCCACTCGTGGCTTTCCCCAGCGTTTAACCATCGTCGTCGTTGGACGGAGGGGTCCATTTTATGTCTAATTTTATGCGTCCATGTACCCTGTTGAAAGTTGCTTTGCTCAACGCTACCAACTCAGCCCAGAGCTGAACGAGGTAGCTGTCGCGCCGACGGTGATTTTAAGCAGTAGTATCAGGGGTGGGACAGCGGAAACAGATTTGGGAACAGTTTTTCGGACCACCAAAATGTCGATTTTTGGAGCAGAAGAAGCTTGAATTTGAGCAGTTAACGACATTTGTACATCTGAGGAGCCTAAAAATTAAATTTGTCGCAGCTAGGGTAAAAGTACAATTTTTATCAGTTTGGAGTACTAACAACTCTAAAACAGCCTTCGAGAAAGATTTTTTCAACTTAGTATGCTAAGGTACCCATGACCTAACTTCGTACAAACTAATAAATCTCATTGTGGCTGTATGCCTTCAATGAAGAGAGCAGCTAGAAACACCTAATTAAAAATGCTGCAATAACAGGGTTTTTTATATCATTTAACCGCTGAAATTATTATTTTCAAATCCCGTGTTATACTAACAGGTATGGCACTCTTCGTTGCATCTAACGAGCTCTCCTTTTATCACGTTCGTAATTGGAGTGATGCGGGTAATGAGGCCAGTGCACTTTTGGCATCAAATGCAACTTCCCATGCATTAAATACGATTACTCGCGTGCAAGATTAACCAGCCCCTCGACCGGGCGCTGCCCAAAACTTCGCGGCGATGCAGCTTGCTCCGCAACTTCTGTCGTGCCGACCATCCCATTGTCGCGGATCGTGAGCTCGCTGTGAAACAGCGATAGCTGAGCGTTTTTGTAACACCGCAATGAGTCCAAAATGTCGCTGTACAAACCCGGTTATAGACGCACGCAGCGTTATTCACATTCGAGGACGAACGATGAAGTTGTTTTCGCTGAACTCTGTATTCCGAGCCGTACAACGTCCCTTTAGCCTGGCCCACGTTCTCAAGCATTACAGCCGCGATAACGTCACTGTCAGTACCAAAACATATAAAACGACTGAAGGGGAACCCTGCCGAACGTGTAGAACCTTAACTACGGAGGAGATCGGCGAAGCGCACTGAGCACCTGACTGATTCTTTGCCAAGATATCGGGAGATCCGTTCCTGTGAACCCGGCAATAGATCCAATCGTGCTTCAATAGATTCTGTTGTTTTTCATCGTCTTCCTTTTTTCCGTTAACTGGGTGTGTGCGAGAAGATAAAGCGGGCGACCAAAATTCAGATGACGAGGAGTTGACCAATCGAACCATACCAAGATTGGGGCGCCCGGTAGTATCGTTCTGGAGATACACTGAAGGTAATATTTCGGTTGTTTCGTCAACTTCGGAGCCAGCGGTCACCTCAGCTGACAAGTATTTTCTGTGGCCACTCTGCAACTGGGAGGCCAGGAAACTATTAGAACGCACTGATATAACAACTGTAATTCAAATTGTGACTATGCGCGAAAATGATTTCTGGGAAATTGTTTGATATCCGCCCCCCCCCCCCCCGTTTTTTTAGATTGATTGATTGATTGATCAAGGTGTGAACCAAACCGCTAAAAATAGCATCACCTCGAGCCTGCTTAACACCGTTGGACTCACGCAAGCATCAAAATCCTTGCTGTTGAGGGTGTCTAGAGCAGTTTGGCGCACTTTTCAAAGTTCTTATGCTTTTGTTGCAGCTGGCCTATCAAACCAGATTTGTATCAAAACTACGCAATATGCGCAGCTGTCTCACGCCTGCAGTATGTACATATAATATGTACAAGGGTAACAAGAATGTTACATGGCTAGCACAAGGCGGGAGTGCTTTTCACTCGGAGCCTCTGTTGACTGCCGCCCGTTATTTTTATTTCCTGGGTGTCCGTTTTCGAGAGGAGCCCTTCAAATATCCTCCAGTGAGGACGCTCCGCTTGCCGTAGTTTGAATTCGACGAATGGAAGCGAAGGGGTTGTGTTAGCCGATCCATGCCAAGAGGAAAGGAGAGACGACTCTTTGGCGCCATTTCCCCCTCGTGTAGGTGAAGGCTTGCCGCGGCCCGTTGGACCGGGGTGTAATTGAGCCGAAGGCCCAGCGCCAGGCCCAGTGAGTTTGTGTCGGTGCTCTGGCACAACAACCCCCTCCAAACCAAACTGCATCCACCTTGCCCGCCTGGCGCAATCGGATAGGCGCCGGCTTCACAACGCAAGTGACCCAGGTTCGATTTTCACTACTGGAAGCGGTTCAATTTTTCTTCACGTCTCTGACGATCATCATCGTCAGAGAAAGTTGGCTTTCCCCTGTGGAGTTTTCGTGGACTGTAGACGACACCAGTAAGCTGAAAGCTTGCTTACAAATGTTAAAGTTTGACGATGAACGATTGCAACTTTAAGCATGCAATCAACACACTGTGAGCGAAGAAGAAATTTCGGTGATATGAGCACACTCCGCAGAATTTGATGGTATATTTTGCGGAAAAGGCAGCGACAGAAAAATCTGCGCGAGGACAGAAGTGACAATGGGAAACTGGGCTTCATTGATGTAACACTGGTGCTCGTTTATAGTTGGACTGCATGAAAAGAAACTCGTCTGTTTTCAACTAGGTCAAGATTTTTCAACAGGTAGGGTGGCTGGTATCCAAAATAGTAATGTTCTGACGTATTAGAGCTGTGAAGAGTGTTAACTTTATAGGAATAGGAGGTTTGCTAAATTGTTTTCGTAGAAAGCCCAAAATGCGATTTGCGTTAGATATGAATGTGTCATTGTGAAATCGCAAGGTTAAGTCAGATGTTGGAGTTACAGTGAATTCAATTTGTCAATATTCTCGTTTTTCTTGCACTGCGCTGACTGGATCTAATACACACACTTTTCATTACTTATGCGATCGATAAGGCGATATTTATTTATAAGACTGAACAAGAAAAACAACCATGCGTGGTCTGCGACGGCCGCACCATAAAGCAGTGTCGGGCATACGAGATGCCATGTGATTCAACGATTTTCGATATTAGATTTCAAGGCAGTTTGGTTTTGGTTCTGTGAAGCAACATGCTTGTCATCTGACGTTATCGTTGGCTGGGAATTTTCGAGATCAGTAATCGTCATACCACGCTTCTGGCATACTGCCGGTTGTAAACTGCGTAGATAAGCCTGCCAGCACGCCTTGGAGTCGTAACGAGCACTAGGAAAGTTGTACGCAGTGGATGAACGCCCTCCGCATATTGGCGGATGCTCAAATGCGATGCGCTGCCGCCACCCCATTTCTATATTCCGGTCTTGTGCCTGTACCATAAAAGGCGTGTTCGCACAAAGCCAAGTGTTGGCCGATTCGGGGCGACGCCTTTAAGCAGTCGGTGCTGATGGCAACACCACGCCAACGAGCACTCACCAGCGCCTCAGTGTCAGTCTGCACGCCTTCTGCGAACTCGCCCAGGGAGCAGTGAACGACAGAACGCAAAAATGATGGGTTCAGTGTAGAAAACACTGCCCAAAAGCAAATAATCAACTTTAACAATTTTTCCAGGATTCGAACTTGCGAAGTGCGAAACAACGGAGCGTAGGCTCCATACCGTTGGTCATAAGCCAGCGCTGTGTGGGGTGTAAATATAAAGTAAATAATGTATAGCCTGTTTACATTTTTATTTATTTTTCACATTTCAAGCAGCCTAGTTGACTATTTCTTGATTAATGCTCCCGCAGTAAGCATCACCAAATTACGCACATATCTCATGACTAGTGGCTCCACTCCTTAGGCAGAAAAGCATTCGCCAATGTGCAGTTGGTGCTGCTGACCGCTGCGCTAGATTGCCCAGTCAAAATGTGTTTTCCTGCGCCTTGGTTTTACGCAGTACGATAAAAGTTCGGTTAATTTTAACTCCTTACTGCCTATATTACCTTCGGTGACTATTCTCCCGCCTTCAAATGGACAGATTTTTTTAGCAGCTTGCCAGTCAGCAAAATGTCGCACCTGCGCTTGTGTGGAGCGCTTGGACTTGGAGCTTGATGCAGTCCACAAACTATCAAGCTGAGGGCACATTCTTTCAGGCACAAACGTCACGGCCTAAGTTTCCAACTGCGCGAAGGAAGTGCGATGACCTGCCAGTGGCCAGCCGAATAAACATGTGCCGACGGATTCTGTCGGAGGGTCACCGAGCCGTGCAGTGGCGAAGTCAAGCCAAGCCATCTCGTTTTGACGTCATACAAAATGTCACAGGAAATTGGCAAGGAGGATGCAGAGAGGAAGACAGCCCTTTATAACTGATGTTTCTACTTAGTAAAGTCGCCTAACTATAGCTAGACTGGTCGAAACATAACCTAGAGTCCATACTACAATTTGCGCTAGTAACCCCGCAATATTTAGAAACAATAGAAGAACATATTTTTAAGTGGCCCATATTTAGCTTATTCAGCGTTGCGAATCATTCATGCCTATGAAGCTATGTTTTCAATGTTTCGCACCAAGCTACAATAACATTTATGTCAGACTGCAGACTGCGGTAGTGGTAGTCACACGTAATTTGACCATAAATGACGCAATCATTTGCCTATAGGCGCATAGAAAAGGACAAATTCTTTGGTTAAATATTGATAAAATTGTAGACAGATCATGGGATCTAGAACTTAGTCTGGGAAAACACCGGATGTTACCTCATCACGGTGAGTCTCGAAACCATTCAGAGTGACGTATTGAAGACGATTTTAAACGCACAGCAGTTTGTGTCTCGCCTGGTCGTCGTAGATTGTTCGCTATCACGCTGTCTAGCCACCGCCGCAAATTTCAGGCGGCGTAGCGATGTAAGGAACGCAAACAGAGGATTCGAAAAAAAAAAGCTGTTTTTATAGCCATAACCATTCGAATCTTGTGAACCGGTGGCGCTTGGAATACATCTCCCGTTGTTTAGCCGTAAAGAAACGAAACTGGAGGTACATTTGAGGCAAAATCTCTGTACAGAACCGGCAGCCTCGCACCCATTTAGTTAGGAAGGCCCGTTGGGGTGTTTTTTAGGAGAGTAAGCGGAAAAAGTGGCAGAAAACAACGACGCCTTCCAAACTGCGCGGTAATTCTCCGGCTATTGCGGGATGAGAGCAAGCACAAAAAGAACAAAAACGCCGCTCGTGCTGTGGCAGGTAGAGGGCCCGCTAGCACTGTGACGACGAAAAATTTGAATTGAATTTGACAAAACCTTTCTTCAGTTTATCAAGACAGGAGTTTGACACCGAGGGAAAATGCATGAGGGCCGGTAGCAGCGAGCGCATAACAGCACCACAGGCCCGCCGGCGGATGACTCACTGCTCTAACAATTCCGCCCGCATTCAGTTGAGTGGAACGGCTTAAATTTTTTTAAGAAATTATTTTAACCACTTCAGCAACTGGGGATCGAGGTTGGGGGCTGCAACCTTTGTCATTACTAAAACGTGGTTTACCTCATCAAAAGCCGCAGAAAAATCCAGGAAGACAAAGTCATATCTCACAAATTGTTCTCAAGATACGGGTGTAGTTACAGAGTAAAGCTCAGAGAATGTCTATTTCATTGCAAAGAACACCTAGATTCGTGTTGTGAGGAAATACAGACACAAACTATAGAAAAAATATTGCCGTTCCACTCAATATGAAAGCCGCAGTCGGCAGCGCACAGCAGTGATTCGCCATAACCGGTGGTGGCGCCGTTATCCGCTCACTGCTACCACCCATCACGCTCTTCGCCTCCCTCTCTAACTCCTCTTTTGACGAATTGAACGGAGGTTTGTCCAATGCAAATCAACTTTCCCGCCTTCACTCTGCTCGACCATCGGAGATGGGTCATGCAAATTATAAAAAGGAGTGAATATCGGTGTACTATATCGTATTAGAGAAAATTTTGGATTGCGTATTTCGGTGATCGAAGGATAATGCATCAATCTAAATCTCGCAGCTTTCTGCTTCGCCTTGCCTTCCTCAAGAAAGACATATACTGTGCAAATAAAATTATTATTATCATTACTTGGCGCTCGTTTATTCTCTGATCAAACAAAACAGCTTTCAGTGTATAACAGCACACGTAAGCATAACCTAGTTATACACCAGGCATCTTAACATGTTCTGGACATTTGCTTCTTTTTAATTTGCGAATTACATACACTCAAAGGGAGTGTATCTTCCCAGCAATGTCTCACGTAACGTAGAATAACCTGCTGACGGCGATTTAATACCGTAGTGAATGGTAACCTTGAAGATAGGCGGTGGCGGCTTTATTCGTATTTTTACAGTGTGTGGGCTGCAGCACAGGTGCACGGGGGTAGAAAAGATAGTTTCCGCGAGCGTCGAAATGACACAGTAGACGACACCAAGGTATGCTAGAGTTAAGCTTTGCAAGTTACTCCCACAGGACTGACGCTCCTCACAAAATACCACAACTAAAATTTGCGCCTCTACCCTAATTTCTTTTTGCTTTACATTTCATTTATTTTTGTTCGTCAAACATAAATCCGTTCAAACAACTTTTAAAAAGCCTACAATAAGTAGTACAGATACTCAGCTGTTGACAGGAAAGTTGCCTTCGTTTAGGTTAGGGCCTTGAATTCGTGCCTGGCTTGCAAAAAATTGTTTACCGTATCTTCAACTACTGATATGACAACAACAGTGTGACATCATGGTGGCACCGGTGTTTATACAGCTTCGAGGGCCAGCTTTACCCGCCTGTGATTAGGCTGTGGACGTTTGCTTACAGTCAGTCCTCCCAGATGGCGGTACCATGTCAGCCGCGGACCCTTGTCCGCCGTTGCTTTGTTTTTGACCCTATCCGCTCCTGCCTTGCTTTTGCTACGGTAGAAAGTAATCGTTTCGTGAAACATGGGTATGCTCAACAAACACGCTCACGTAAGACAAATCGCTCCCCCCACGGGGCATCTTGAGCAATCTTGGTGACGGTACTGGCGATACCGTGGACCCCGAGCCCCCAAACATAAGCTGGATCCAACCGTGGCGATGTGTTTATAGGTGGAGGGTTAGAAACCACGAACGGTGGCCGTCGGAGCCCAGGTCAAGCTCCGGCGGATGGGCTCCCTGTCTGTTCACCAGGCAGGGAGCTCCGGGACCTCTTTGACTACCAGGGTAAGGTCAAAGAAGAAAGTACCCCCGTCTCCCTGCTTTTATACTATGCTACATGGCATTTTCAACCCCCCCCCCCCCCCCCCAAACGTGATCGGTCCCTGAAAAGGGGCCGCACCGAAGTTTCATTCCCACCCCTTCCAACAACTGTCTTTTCAACAACCGTGAATAACTATGCTCGTTTCCTTGTGATAGAGTCAGCTGACTCAGCAAGACCTGTCGCTTCCCTGTCTGTATTCCTGGTTTCGAAATTCCTGCAAAACACAATAGGTGGAAAGTATCAAGCTAAAAAGCTTAGGACGGGAGAAATCCTTGTAGAACTCCATGCCGAACAACAAGCCCGCACTCTTCTTGAACAAACCCGCATCCATGATCTGGACATCAGGGTCACACCCCACCGGAGCCTCAACAGCTCCCAGGGTGTGATTTCTGAGGCAGATCTTCTTACGGAAACAGATGCCGACTTGCTTGAAGGTTTAAAGGATCAGGGCGTCACAGCTGTGCGCCGCATCACGATGCGCAGGGATGATAACATAATCCCCACGAAACATATTATCCTGACCTTTAACCGTTCCTCACTTCCTGAACATATCAACGCAGGCTTCATTCGATGCTCCATTCGTCCATACATTCCGAACCCGTGCCGCTGCTTCAAGTGCCAGCGGTTCGGGCACAGTACAACCTCTTGCCGCGGCAAAACAACGTGTGCGAAGTGCGCCGCGCAGGACCACCCCACCGACAACTGCAATTCTGACATCCTCACTTGTGCAAACTGCAGGGGCCCACATGCGGCCTACTCCAGGAAATGCGAAAAATTCCAAATAGAAAAGAAAATAATCAATCTCAAGTTAACAGAAAACATCACTTTCCCAGAGGCGCGGAAGAGGTTCGCCTCTTTCCCTCTGGGGAGGTACGCCGACGCAGCTCGCCGGGGGGCGGAGCGGCGTCTGGTTTCCACAGGGACCCAGTTCAGCGAGTCTGACTTGGTCCCTCCTCTGCCCCCCCCCCCCTGGGAAGCCTCTGGCAGCCCAACCCGCCACCACGCCGCTTGCTGAGGCAGCAGCGGTTGTGGTGGCAACGTCTTCCGTCGGGACCGGTGGCGCTCCCGCCTCTGTCTCCCCATCCTCCAGTGCGTTGGAGCGTACCGAGGTGATGGACACCACGGGCCCCGCACCGGCTCCCACCGCCACCGCACCGCCCGTGCCACCTCTGGCGCCCCGGACGCCCTCGGCGGTGGCGGCTCAAACGAAGGGCTCCCGAGGGGGGGCCAAGTCCGGGGGGCCCGGTCCGTCGGGCACCCCTCGGACTTCCGACGACGAGATGGATGTCGGGCCGTTCCTGCCTGCAACGCAGCGCAAGGAGCGGCCACCGACTTCCAAGCCTACAGACAGGCCCAAAAAGCCCAATCCAGAGTAACAGCCCAGAAAGACGACACATGAACACACACACACACACACACACACCACTCCAGTCATTCTTAAATGTAAATAATGGGAACAGACAACATCATTCAATGGAACTGTAGAGGCCTTATCAACAATCTAGATGATGTGTACGAGATACTTCATTCACATCAGCCAAGTCTCATGTGTCTTCAGGAAACACACCTAAATAGTAAACATACTAACTTCTTGAATAGCTACTTGGTTTTTCGAAAAGACAGGCACACTTGCACTTATTCTTCAGGTGGTGTGGCCATAGTAGCCCGAAAATCCTTAGCGTGTCACACCATCCACCTAAACACCATGCTTGAAGCTGTCGCGATTCGAACAATTATTTATGATAGGTTAATAACGGTATGCTCCCTCTACATCCCTCCGGATTACCAACTATCGAACACTGATTTTGAGGCCCTGATAGATCAACTACCTGAACCGTACTTAGTCTTAGGCGACCTCAATGCACATAATTCAATCTGGGGCTCTTCCCGCACAGATGCCCGAGGTCGCCTAATTGAAAAATTTCTAACATCATCGGGAGCATGCCTTTTTAACAAAAACCAAGCTACATATTATAACATAGGACAAAACAGTTATTCACATCTTGACTTGGCTCTTGGCTCTGCAGTTCTTTTCCCATTTCTTGAGTGGCATGTGGACACAAACCTATATAGTAGTGACCACTTCCCCACCAAATTGACATACATAGGCATAGGCACAAACACTTCCCCCTCTCATAAAAGGTTCAATGAGGGAAGAGCAAACTGGAGTACATTCACAGAAACATCTAAACTGCACTACACATCCATAAAACACCTACACGTAGAAGAGGCGACCCAACTGCTCACGGCGCACATCCTCGACGCCGCCGCAAAGTCCATTCCCCAGGCCTCCGGTGCCCCACGCAACCCAAGGAGGCCCTGGTGGAACGAGGACTGCAGGCGAGCGCGAGTGGCCCCCACCGGTACCCCACGTCGGCTAACTTAATTTCTTTTAAAAGAGCAAAGGCCTTGGGAAAGCGCGTGCGCCGTGAGGCAAAACGGGATAGTTGGCGCTCCTTCATAACATCCGTAAATTCATACACAGACACACGCAAGGTATGGACACGAATACGTAAACTTAAAGGACAACATACACATAGCCTGCCCTTGGTCAGCACGACTGGGGACACACTAGAAGATCAGGCTAACACACTTGCACAACACTTTCAACACGTGTCAAGCTCTGCACACTACACAAACACTTTCCTGAAACATAAAGCCTCTTGTGAAAAGAAGTCCCTACGTGACAACAACAAATCACAGACTTCTTACAACTCCCTGTTTTCACTACATGAGCTGAGGGCTGCTCTAAGCACGTGTAAACCCTCAGCTCCAGGCCCAGACAACATTACATATACAATGATACAGCACTTACACACAGACACTCTTGTAACACTCCTTCACCTTTACAACAAGATATTTCTTTCGGGGCACATTCCAAAGTCTTGGAGGGAGGCCATAGTCGTAGCATTCTTGAAGGAAGGGAAGGACCCTTCCTCTCCTGCTAGCTATCGACCCATTGCCCTGACCAGCTGCCTGTGCAAGCTTCTCGAGAAGATGATAAATCGCAGGCTCGTGTACTTCCTTGAGTACAACGGTCTTCTCGAGAGCTGCCAGGCAGGCTTCAGGGCGGGGCGATCAACGAACGATCAACTCGTAGCTCTTGAAACATATATAAAGGATGCCTTTGTGCATAAACAATTTTGTCTTACGGTGTTTTTCGACATAGAGAAAGCCTATGACACCGCTTGGCGGTACGGTATCCTCAGTGACCTAAAGTCAATCGGTGTTGCGGGCAACATGTTGAACATCCTTTGTAGTTATATGTCGGAGAGAACCTTTCGCGTCAGAGTTGGTTGTGCACTGTCAAATGTTCACGTGCAAGAAAATGGCGTGCCGCAAGGTGGAGTGTTGAGCTGCACCTCTTCATAGTAAAAATGAACTCTCTTGGAAAGGCACTGCCACCTACAATCTCTTATTCTATGTATGTAGACGACGTGCAGATATCCTTTAAATCGTGTAACCTGTCCATCTGCGAACGTCATGTCCAGCTCGGCGTCAAGAAACTTGCCGGCTGGGCTGACAAGAATGGCTTTAATCTTAATCCCGCGAAGAGCTCTTGTGTTCTGTTCTCCAGGAGGCGTGGCGTCCACCCGGACCCAGACATCACTCTTGCGAAGGTGCCAATTCCTGTGAACAAGGAGCACAAGTTTTTAGGTATTTTATTCGACGAAAAACTTACATTCATCCCACATATCAGACAGCTCAAATGCAAATGCTTAAAAACAATGAATATTCTTAAGGTCCTCTCACATCAATCTTATGGGGCCGACAAACAACTCCTGCTGCGCCTGTACACAGCGTTGGTGGGGTCTCGGCTCGACTACGGCAGTGTCGTGTATGGGTCGGCTACAAAAATAGCACTGAAAATGCTCGACCCAGTGCTGCATCTTGGCCTTCGCCTCTCATGTGGCGCATTCCGCACTAGCCCTGTTGAAAGTCTTTATGTCGAGTGCGACAAATGGTGCCTAGGGCATCAGCGGGAGTATGTTGACCTGTTGTATGCATCCAAGATCGTGTCTCTGACCAACCATCCTTTTAATCCCATCATGAACGATACATCAAATTTACAACTCTTTTTAAACAGGCCATCTATTCCCTTACCGTTCTCTCTCAGAGTTAGGGAGGAGGCTTCTGCACTCAATGTCCCCCTTTCAGACACGCACAAGACACCCATTCATAATTTCATCGCACCATGGCATCTTCGTCCTGTAACATGCGACCTGTCATTCACTCTTGTAGAAAAAAATAGGGTACCCAGGAATGCAATTCTGCAGCACTTCCTGTTCCTGCAGGACAAGTACAGGTGCGCAGAATTCTATAGCGACGCGTCCAAAACTGGTTCTACTGTCTCTTGTGCAGCGCACGGACCAAATTTTAGAGTTATCAAAACAATGAATTTTCACAGCAGTATTTACACGGCAGAAGCGTATGGCATTTTACTCGTTTCAAATCACATCCTCGAACATAAGATTCCAAAGTCCATCGTCTACACAGATTCTCTAAGCGTTGTGCAGGCATTGTCATCAGGAAGGTCGTCAAAAAACTATGTAATCAATGTTCTTTTAAAGGTCATAATGACTGCATATGCTTCAGATTTAGAAATAACCATATGCTGGGTACCAGGTCACTGTGGGATCCCTGGCAATGAGACCGCTGATCAAATGGCTGGTGCTGCTGCTCTCATGACCACAGTTGACATAACAACAGTACCTTACACCGACCTAAAGACACACATCAGACGACAGCTTCGTAACACATGGCAACTACACTGGAGTCAACAAACAGACTAACAAACTACACGTAATAAAACCACAACTGGGACGCTACATAACTGACTCACACAACAGATACACTGAAGTCGCCCTGACTCACACAACAGATACACTGAAAGGGCCTATCCGTAGTCCACATACTAATCATATGCAGAGCACTTGACACAACACGACACAAACATTTCCCTGAATTATACAGACGACACATTCCTTTGCACCCATCATATTTTTTAGCCGACGAACCAATGTTTTCTAGTCAGCGTGTTTTTAAGTTTTTAGCTGAGGTGAACTTTCTGCAGATCTTGTCATATCACGTGTAATCATCCTGGCCCTATACACCAGCCATCTCCATTGTCTTTTGTTTTGCATCACTTTTACTTTTAGTCACATGTTCTAGTATTTACGGTCTCATCACAATTCAGTAACTACTTTTTGGCGCTCTTTGCCCATAGTCGGCCTTGCGCCAATAAAACCCAACTATCATCAAGACAAAGTCGCTGACGCCAATCGGCCAGTGTCGTGTAAGACAACTCTAAACCGGCGGCCTGCTGTGCAGCTAAACAAGCATAGTGCGCCCAGTACCAACAGCAAGGCGTGTCGGTATTTCTATTTTTACCTGTATTTTCGTAACCTTCATTGTTTACCCCACCATTATTACTACTGTGAGATGAACATGCATTAAATTTACGCGCAAATAGCTCTTTCGGCAGGCTTATAAGCCCTGCCTAATTTGTGTTTGTTTTGCCGGCCTGAGCCAATAGCACAGCTGGGAATATGACATCACAGGTCCTATTGCAGGAAATAACTGGTGGGTCCCATGGCCATTCCCTTGTTGCCTAATTATATAGCTTTTTTTAGCAAAGTGTCCATTAAAATTAAAAGTTGTGTCATTATGATTCTCCAGAGGCAATCTTTTGAATAAACGAAACATCTGTTTTGTCTGCATGGTCCTTCAAGTTAAACAAGTGATATTGGCCCACGTCGGCATTCCACGGGAGCCAGCTGCTGCTCATCCGGGAGGGATTCGCAGCTACTCTACCAGCCGATACCTGAGGCGGGAACGGCGGCTGTAGCGGCTTTCCGTTGCTTTCGCGGCCATTCACGCTTTTGTTTGGGCTGATTCGCCTTCAGTTTCGGTTATTCTTCCTTGAAGCGAACTACATGCGTCCATCCAGCATCTGGAAGCCCTTGATCTTTATTTTAGCGGACTCGCACCTGGAGGTTCTTTTTGCTGCCCAGTCGTAGGCATCTTATTGTCTGTGCAAAACACCAACCCAGACCCAAACCGCTCGTTTGCGGTGGACAGCTGACAGGGAGCATTGACCTATGAGACTCCTACGTTTAAATCTCCCAATACGACAACCTTAATGTCCTTGGTAGCGGCATTAGGCCGGCTGTGCGTGTATGCCCCTTCCCTCCACCACCAACCTGTGCACACCTAAACCGGGAACCGTGGATGGGCGCATAATGAAATACCCCGGAGCGGGAGAAAGAAATACTTTATATGTGGCCAGACAAATATCTAATAATATTATTCCACCTGAAGAATTATGATGTACGCCTACGCCAAAATGTCGCTGGGAATGGCTTTCAAGCTAAATAATATATATGTTCTCATGCCGGCGTTCCAACCGGGAGAGTTGCTTTCAACCGGTAGGGACCCGCAGCTGTTGGGCGAAGTGGAATTCGAGGCGGCAATGGCAGGGGCTACATTCTCAGCAGCGGGGGTGGTGGTGGCAGCGGCTTTAGGGCACTTTTACACCCATCCGCGCTGCTGCTGATTGGCCGCATTTATGTAACTCTTGCCATCTGTCTGTTGCCCGCTGTCAGCAGACTGCATAACTTGGGAAAGAGGCATCGGTGGGGACGAGGGGAATAACCGCTGTGAAAGAGGGTCGGCGGCGGCAAAGAGTTGCCCCGGAGCGGCGGGGAGTAAATCAGCTTCCCCGGAATGGAAACGGGAGGGAGGGTGGTGAAACATGTACAGCTTTGCAGCGCTAATATCTATGAGCTTATTGTCATGTAGCGAAGGACGACGCAGGTTGCTTGAAAGAATAAAGTTTATTGAAGCGAATTGACGCTTCCCTGAGGCGTAAAAGAATACACAAGCGGCGAAGAACCAGTCAACAAAGTGACGTGCGCGAGCCGAGTGTCGGGTAAACGAATGCCGCGGCGTTTGCCCGGCGTCCATTTATCCCTCCACGTTATTACTTCTGGAAGGGTCTAATTACGCCCACAACAGTGGTGATCGAAGTAAAATTGTTACCATAGTGAAGACAGGGTGATACACTCTCCCTATAAACTAAAATAGCCTGCGCGGTAAACAAAAGGCTTCGAACACGAATAACACGCACAGCCGGGTACGGACACACACTGAAAATAACACACAGAAGTAAACAAACAACAAGGCACGCTTAGCGGCCTTGGCCCCCTTCTAAAAGTACATCGTCCCAATGATAAAATAAAACAACAGCAGAAACAATAAACACTCCGTCATCTGGCGTAACAAGGACGACTTCGGCCAGCGTGCGACGTTGTGACGGGTCGGAGTCACCATCGGGGACAACCTCATACCTAAGTTGGTAAACATATCGTTAATTTGGTCTGTTGATCTGTTGTACGCATTCGAGGAAGCTTGCGGGCCTCTTATGCACGTTTTAAGTAAAAGTACCTTTGGCCGTCGCTGTTAGGGTCCTTTTATTTTAGGTGGGGAAGCATGGCGTCGTAGTAGGCTGTCTTCGTGGACAAGGCCGAATGGAGTCATCTGCTTAATTTCCTGAAAGTCTCTGGTGAACACAAACGTGACATAAAAAGGAACTTCGTCCTATGTCTTTTGTTGAACATTGACGTACATTGACGTATATAGGCAGCATATCGCCGATCGCCTTACTCAGGCGTTCGGTTAGAACATTCGTTTGGTTGTGCTGAGCAGTCGCGGAGAAACTTGCGCTCCTCTGCAAAGGGACAAGGCGGCTGAACGGTAAGAGTGTTCAGAAGCGTTTACAGCAATGATGCCTCACGGGAGTCTTCTAAAGCGTCGCCCTTATAACAAAGAGATGCCCCTCCCCTTAGGACTTACTTAGTAGAGAACGTTTTAAGCGGCACTTCCGGTCTGCTTCAAATTGTATAAATGTACTACTCGTTCGAGTATAGCCGAGTACGCTACCGGAGAACAGAATCAAGAGCCCCCTCTACGTTACGTTTGTAGGCATCATAATGAAATGTTTACTGCTAAACATTGCGCACGAATCGCTGGCACTGTTGAAAGGGCTATGAAGGTGACGTATGGGTCATTTTGTGGGTGTCACAGTGTGCGAAGCTGTCCGCGATGGCAGCTTCTTGCAGTGGAAATTCGTTGGCAATTTCATTAGTTGCTACGAGGGCACGCGCGAGCACCGGGAAATCGTTTATGAACGCGTCCAAATTGAACGATGTAGAGATGAAACATGATGGCGTTCATGTTGCCCAATATGTTCTGCTGTTGAGTTCTGTCGTAACGACGGCACCAGCACCCAAAACTTGAGACTCTGATTCACGTGGACACTGTTTATTTTCGCTCGTTATGGCTGTTCCTAACGAAACGCCGATTTCGAGGTACTTCACCCACACTGTGAAAATGCATAGGCTACCCACCTTGACACGCACAATACCCAATCTGGTTGGATGGCGATGGTGTAACGGGGCAGACAGGCTCTGCCCCGTTACACAAAATAAGAGAGGCAGCAGCAAAACTAGCCGAAAGGACGAATACGGCCTTACCGAAAACATTTATTTATTTATTTATTCATTTATTTATTTATTTATTTATTTATTTATTTATTTATTTATTATTTTAGTACGTTGAAGGCCTGGTCAACAGGCATTACATGACGGGTGAGCTCAAAAGAAAAGTCACTGGTAAAAACCCTGCGAGATATTAAAGGTATTGTGGCACCAAATTTTAAGTCTGTAAAAAGCCTGCTGTAGGCTTTCTCTGTATGCAAGGACCCTCAACACGAAGTGCTGGGTACAGCAAGCGCTTAATATATATTTTAATTCGCTTCTAAAAAGTACCTAAAAGCTCTTCTGAAGATCGGGACCCATCGCAAGCGCCACTAACTATGACGTCAGTGAATTGCCAGCATAACAAAGTTTGTGACGTCATACCACGTTAGCGACTCTAGCGACGTCAACGTGAACTCCAATTACCACAGTTTGTTTGGTCGCTTGGTCGTATCAGACACACTAGGCCGACACGATGGCGACGACGACGAGTCGCCAAAACCATGGCAGCTGGATAAGAGCCAGCCGCCGAGCCAAAACATCGGCCAACTGCCAAATTGCCAGACCGCGTTTCACACTACCCCGACGGCGACACAAACACGTCGGCCGATGGAAAGTCGCCGTAGTGTAACTGACTCGCCGACCGAAGACGCCAACAAAACCGGTCGCCTGACTGGCCGCCCGACGCGTCGTCGGGAATCGACCGAGAAGCGAAAACTGCGCCCTGACAACATTCGTTCCGCAATAAACGCGGCACTATTTTGTTAGTTTCTGAATAAACTCAGTAAGGTCCATGAAGCCCATGCAACTCAACACTAGCGCTAATGCGATCCGTATTTTGGCGTTTGACGCTTCGGCCGTGCTCTTCGGCGACGCCGCTACCCCGGCACGCGTGTGCGATCGGCTCGCCTGTAGAAAATATAAGGTCAGTTTCGTGCAGAAGAAGAGTTACGTAGGGTAATTTGGGTAATAAGAGATCAGTATCGGCAAAGGTTTTTAACGTAAAACGTAAAACCAAAGTACGCCAAGCACTATCCCTACAGTTAAAAATCGTACTCGCAGCCGGGCACACTTATTTTTGCGGGCGCTTTCGCGAAGGAGCAGAGTTGATGGCGATAAGCTATTGCGGTGGCTTCGCGGAATCTTGCTGCGCAAGCGCTATTCAAGAAATTTGAGTTTACAAAACAGGAATTCTGTGAACTAGCTAGTAAACACCGACGTACGACTCCAAGGATGGGCCTCCATCTAGTAAACCGGCTATTTCGCAGTGGGGAAACCATTTGTCCGGTGGCGCAGTGGTCTCGCGCATCGCGCCCACTCGGTCAACGTTGCGGGTTCAACTCGTGGCGGGGGCAGCTTTTTGTTGGCGTTTTTTTATAAGGGGCATGGTTTGCATATCCATGGTTTTCATTTGCCTGCATCCGAGGATGCAGACAAAGAGTCCGTGTCTGAGCTGTCGCGGCTTGACATGACGAGTCGGCGTGTTTACTTCCGTGGTGAAGCACGTGTGTGCGGGAGCAGACGCCGCAGTAAAGTCGCAGCGCACCGCAGCGCCGCATGGTAGACACACCTGGCAGAGCGTCTTCGCAACACTGTGACGTCACAGCTTGAATCGGCGCCCAGAAACCGAAATCGAATCCTGTTCACATGAATCTTGCGATAATAAATTTTTTACCTAGAATATGTGCATGTGAGAGCATGTATCATGCTTTCTAACGAAATATAAAACGTTTGCAACAAAGAATGCTTAAGCAACAAATTTGGTGGCACAACACCTTTAACAATGAACTTGACAAACAGTTTATTTGAAAAACGGTACGGGAGGGCGGATCACGAGGGGAAAAAATAAAAAAAAGTGGAAGGAATGTCAAAGAGTTTAAGGCACACACACAGAATAAAAATAATCCCACGTGAAAAATCACGGGATAAATGGACTACCTTGAGACGCAATTGGTTTAAAAAAGTAGGGTGGCGGGTCACAAGGGGAAAAATAAAGAGCGGAAGGAAGAAACAAAGAATTTTAAGGCGCCAAAAGAAGGATCAAAGCAATTTTAACGACATGAAGATGATCGGAAACGTGCTATCGGGGAGAAAGCAATGCACGCAAACTAAGCTAAGTCAATCGGCTTGAATTTTTACCAGCGATTGCCTGAACTGTACAGAATCTCTAATCTGCGCCAGTTCCTGCAGAAGATGGTTCCAATCTTTGGCTTTGTGAATGAAAAGAGAGTGTGCAAATGTAGCTGTTTTGGCCGGGTATACAATACTTAAAATGTGTTATTGCTAGGCCTCGAGAAACTTGGACGACTTATGAGGTATTTGTTAGGTGAGAATGTGTAATAACATTTATGTGCTAGTCGGCAAAGCTTTCGGCAGTGACTTAGCAGTGGAAAAGAAGCGCGCTGTTTTAGCTCGGTTACGCTCGTAAAAGATGGATAATCTGAAAATACAAACCTGGCCGCTCGATTTTGTACTGCTTCCAATGCCTGAACAAGGTACTTTTGGTGGAGATCCCAGATAGCGGCTGCATAGTTTAATTTCGGGCGTACTAGATTTCTGTGGGCTAGTAATTTTAGTTCAGTAGGGAGCTAGTCCTAAATTGCGTTAGAGGATACCGAGAGTTTTGGTTGCTGCAGAAAGAACAAATTTAACATGAGCGGAAGAAGTCAGATCATTTGTTAGATGTAAACCCAGGTATTTGTACGAGTTAGTAGGTTGGAGTACCAAACCATGGAGGGAGTAACTGTAATTAAGCGGGTTTGCGCGTCTATGGAAAAATATGGTTTTGCATGTGAGTACATTTAGCGACATTTGCCACTCGCTACACTAATTTTCAATAGCTAAAAGGTGTCCTTGTAAGGCTAATTGATCGTCGCGGCTATTTATTTTAGTATATAGCACACAATCGTCCGCAAAAAGCCGAATTGTATTAGTTACCCGGAGAGACATGTCATTGATATATATTAGGAACAGAAGCGGTCCGAGTACAGTGTCTTGTGCATTTTGGTAGTATATTGAAATCAGTGTTGGTTACGACTACATATTGTTTATGTTACATATCCAGGCTAATACAAATGAATCAATTCAAGGAAATTTACGTTGGTTTGAATGTTATTACCAAGGTTAGTGTGCAAATCATGAAGGGATGCAGCTAGCTGTGTTTCACACGACAATCCTTTACGGAAGCCGTGCTGTGACTGATCTATGAAGTTGTTGTTTTCCAGGTGCTTTATCACAATTGTGAAATGATATATTCCATAACCTCCTAGGGAATGCTGGATAGTGATATTGAAAGACAGTTACATGGCCATGATTTGTTACCACTTTTAAAGATTTGGACGATTTTTCCGTGTTTCTATTCCCATGGTATATGGCCAGAAGACAGTGATTTGGAGAACAGCATTGTGAATGTTGCTCTTGTCACATCCGTTGTGTTTTTAAGTATTTTTGATACGATGCTATCGGGCCCCGCAGCTGAAGAATTCATCAAGGTTTTGATTAGGCAGGCGATTCCGGTGGTGTCAATTGTGATCGGGGGCATGTTCAAAATGACAGTACGGTCTACTGGGAAGGTAGTGGTGCGCTCGTTCGTAAACACAGGACAGAATTCGTCATTAAGTACTTTTGCACAATCTTTATCGCCTAGCGTTTCGTTCGAGTTGCAGGGTACAATTATTGAAAAAGAAGTGGACGGAGTTATGCTTCGCCAAAACTACTTTGGATTAGTCTTCAGCATGTTAGCTTAGCTGACGCGAAAAAACTGATATTTGGCAGTGCTAATGCCTTTTTTTAGTTCTATTTCCACCTTATGGTAAGCTTCCCATGCTGACTTTCGGTTTTTCTTTCTTGCTGTTTTAAACAGGCATTTTTTCTTGCCTATCATTCTTTTATTTGTTTTGGTGAACCAAGGGACTGATTAGAGTTCTTGAATTGTGATTGTTGGTATACATTTTTAACTTAGTTCGGTTATTTTAGATGAAAAATGGCGCCTGTTGTCCTGTAGAGGTCGGTCATGATAATGATGGTTGGATGTTAATGGCGCAAGGCCAACTGGGGCAAAGAGCGCCAAAACAATGGCAATATACGGGAAGCAAAACCGTAAACACTGAGATAAGTCAGCAAAAACAACAGTAAGATCACAAAACGACAATGAGCATGGCTGGTGTGGCCAGGGAGTGGCCAGGGAGTGATCATGCGTGGTATGAAATGAGGTCTAAAAATGTAACTTCTAAAAATTTAAAAACGAACTTGATAGAACACATGGAATCGTCAGACAGGAAAAACATTGGGTATAGTGGGACGTGTAGTCTGTATAGTTGTAGGAAGTGTTGGCGTCGTGTTTTGTGAAGTGCTGTGCATTGAATGAGTATGTGAACCACGGATAGGGCCTCTCCACACCTGCTGCACTGGGGTTTCGAAGATCCCGTGAGCAGATACAAGTGCGTTGCATGGTGTGCCCTATCCGTAGACTAGCCAAGGAAAATTTCGTGTGTCTGTTGCGTGTGTCAGTGGTGTATGGTCCCAAGTGAGGTTTTATAACGTGTAACTTGTTATCTGTCGGTTCACTCCAGTGTGTTTGCCATGTTCTACGCAAGTGTGGTCTTATGTGTGGCTTAAGGTCTGTATATGATACCGTTGTTATGTCTACAGTGTTCCTGAGCGCAGCAGCAGCGGCTCTCTCATCTGCTAACTCGTTGCCATCGACCTCAGCGTGTCCTGGAACCCAGCAGAGGAGCAGATCATGTTTTTGCGCATAGATAGCCATAATTGTGTTGAACTCAAGATTAAATATGTGGTTTTTGGGGAGGTTTGTCTAATGATAGTGCACGAACAACATTCAAGGAGTCTGTATGCATGATGAAATTGGGAATTTGATTTTCAAGAATGTGTTCTACGATGAGTAAAATTTCATATGCTTCTGCTGAAAAAATGGTTGTGTGCACGCTCATGGTTCTGGCTTCATTGAAACTCACACCATGAGCAGCGCAGGACACCATAGTGGAGGTTTTAGAAGCGTTACTGTAATATTCTGCACGTCGGTATTTAAACTGCAGAGACAGGAAGTGCTGTAGCATTGCAGCTCGTGGTACCCGATGTTTGACAAGTTTCATAAAAGAAAAGTCACAGGACACAGGAGGAACTGGCCAAGTCGTTAGAATGCCTGGAAAGGATGATCTCTACACATCTAAAAACGAAGCACTTAGATGCGAGGCTCGCTCTCTCACTCTAAGTGAAAGGGGCAGAGGAACGAATGCGCGATTTAGAAACGGCAGAGATGTGGATGTTTTGGTAAAGACAGGATAAAAAGGATGGTTATTCAGCGATGAAATTTTAAAACCATAAAGCAAGTCCATGTACGTCCGTTGGTTCGCAAGGCTCCATTTGTTACACTCCAAATACAGATTTTGGACCGAACTAGTGCGAAAAGCACCCGGCGCAAGACGAAGTCTCACGTGTAGAACTGGGTCAAGCATTCGCAACGCTGTTTTAGTCACCGACCCAAACACCACACTACCACAGTCCAAATGAGACAGAACCAAACCAGCACACAAGCGCAGCAGGAGTTCTTTGTCAGCCCAGTATGATTGCTGTGAGAGAACCTTAAGGATATTCATTGTTTTCAGACATTTATGCTTACGTTCCTTGATCTGGGGAATGAATGTGAGTTGTGCTGAAAACACAACACCTAGAAACATGTGCTCCTTGTTCACAGGAAGCGAAACGTCATTAATGGTAATGTCTGGGTCCGGATGAACCCCACGCTTCCTGGAGAACACAACGCAAGAGCTTTTTACAGGACTCAGTTTAAAGCCATTACTGTCTGCCCAGTAGGCAAGTTTCTTGACACCAAGCTGGACTTGACCTTCACAGATTTGCACATTACATGATTTAAATGATATCTGGACGTCGTCTACATACATGGAATAAGAGATTGTAGGTGGCAATGCCTCTTGCAAGAGAGTTCATCTTAACTATGAAGAGCGTGCAGCTCAGCACGCCACCTTGTGGCACGCAATTTTGTTGCACATGATCCTTTGAGAATACCCAATGAAATCTCACTCGAAACGTTCTCTCTGTACAGTAACTAACAAGGGTTTAGACATGTTACCCGAAACCCCGAATGACTTGAGGTCACTAAGATCCGTAACGCCAAGCGTGTCGTAGGCTTTCTCGAGGTCGAAAAACCAGTTACACAATACTGTTTATGCACGAAGGGTCCTTTAATGTACAATCAGTGGGACACTTGATCGTTCGTTGATCTCCCCACCCTGAAGCCTGCCTGGCAGTCTCGAGAAGACCGTTGTATTCAAGGAGTACACGAGCCTGCGATTTATCTCTTCTCGAAAGCTTGCACAGGCAGCTCCTCAATGCCCCGGTAACTTCAGGGGGAAGGTAACTTGAGGGGGACGTAACTTGATGGGGAGACGGTTCCGTTCCCTCTTTCAAGCCACTACATGGCCTCCCTCCAAGAGTGTGGTTGTGCCATGATGATTGATTGAAAAACATTTATGAAGACCCCAGACCAGAGGTCCGAGCCTGGTAGAGATGAAAGGAGAGAATTATAATCAATCACTTCAGTACTTGTCCACGTTGATGTCTCGATGAGGCAGTCGTAGCCGGAGTCTAAATTGTGTACATTTGTAATACCCCAACACGACAGTCACGATGGCGCTCTTATACCAGTCGTGCTAGGCCACTCTTTAGAGAATACGTCGCTATTTGTGCGAGTAAGGACGTGTCCAGTAGAATTGGTCTGGTTGAGGGTTCGGGGCGGTGAAAGTACGGTGGCGATTGAAGGCTCATGTCCAGACCAAGTGACCGAGGTCGGCTGGGAGGCTTGAGTGACAATGAGGGCATCGGGGAGGAAGGTGAGGCGTGTACCATTTACGAACTGTTTCCGGTGTGAAGGCAGTGTTTGTTTTAAACTTGTTGATGAAGATCTGGCCCCTACGTGGTAAGGGCGGAAGTTTACTTAGGTAGCCTGTAGGAGTAAGGTTTTTTTTGTCGTTCTTGCTGTATCCATTTGTAGCGATGAATCCGCCACGACGGAGGTGGTGTAGACGAGACTGTCCTCGGCACAGACCAGCGGAGTTTGATTTAATGTACACTTCTGTGCGGCCGCATGAGCCGCCTGATTACCAGTCGAGTTCGCCTCGTGGCCAGGTACTCAGTCAAAGCGGACATTGATATGGTTCCGTTGAAGAATTTACACTTGGTAGAGAATTTTTATGCACAATGGGGTTAGTGGTGGTATGGGAGCGAAGTTCCTGTATCCCTCATAAGAGTCCGTGATGAGTCGAAGCGAAGGTGGAGAGCCGTCGAGTCATACGGTAGGGGTGAGACAGCTGAATTCGAAGCGTACAGCTCTTCTTCAAAACTTGTTAAGGTGGTGTCCATTATGGTGCAATTCTCGACAGAGCAGGATGTTGGGGCCCGTCCATGCAAAGGAACACACTGTGGGGTCACGCTGGCGTCATGTATATGTCGACTCCACCGTCCTGCTGCGCCCGATGGCATCGCAGAATGCGTTGTTTACGCAACTGAGGGTTTCTGCGTCCGAAGGGGTGCGAGTGCGGCGCTGTGACGCAGTCCGGTCGTGTCCAAGGTGCGATAGGGACTGGAAATGTGCATGTTGTGGGGATTTTGCGTTCGTCCCATGCAATCAGTGATAGCCCTTGGTGGGTCAGCGGCCACTTGAAGGAGTCCTGTGCTTTGGCCTTTTCGATGATTGCTGAGACAGCTGGAAGGAGACCGATTGCTCCAAACTGTGGATGGGGGTGTGCCGAGGCAGTCCGCTGATCACGCGAAGAGTGGCCCTATGTAGTACCTGTATGGTCTTCATTTACTTTATTTAGGTCGTAAGCCAGTGCCCCGTAAAAAGAGTGCTCACTGTGACGGCCCTTGGCTAACGCCTGTGTGGCGGCTTTGCTCCTCCATATTTGTTAGAGAGACGCCAAATGTTGTTAGTGCCTTTCCACTTGCTTTTCAGGTGCTGTAGTGACGCGTGTTAGCGCTGTTTTTCGTTCCAATGTGCAGTCTTAGCAACACTATGGGGTCTGTTGAGGCGGTTATCGTCTGGTTTAAAATTGCACTGGAATGGTGGGGATCGACGGAGGCGGTTTTCAGCCGTACACTGCCAAGAGTTCTGTCTTCTCTGGAGCGAGCGTAAGCCCCAACTTGGACAATGATGACTCTAGACTGTGGAAAGCCGCT
>JABSTR010003656.1:0-80451 GCA_013339765.2 Haemaphysalis longicornis
GGAAATCCTCAAAAGGTTCGCTTAAATAATCAATAATGGAGGAATCGTCGGTGCGTGAAAATAGGTAAATGTAGAGTAAATAAAACAATTAATGCAAAGCTGAACGTGTATGGAAGCAAAAACAGCCTTGTGATCTGAAATTCCATCAGTAACCTCGCATTTACAGCCGTTATCTAATAGATGGCGACTAAACATTGCTAAATCCAAAAGTGCGGCACCTCTTGCGTTGGCTTCGACAATTTGTTTTGAACCAAAAGATAATAAAAAATCTAACAGAACTTGTCTTACGTCCACGTCAAAACCGGCGAGATATAAAGAAGGCCAAACAATACTAGAAGCGTTGAAATCGCCGAGGCACATCAAGCTTGAAGAAGACAAAATACCCTCGTGCATGAACGTAGTTCAGTCGAGCAGGTGGGTTGTGTTCGATGACGGCGGATAATGAATGGCCCCAAATGTAATGAAAAAGTTCCCGAAAAAGACCTTGCACCAAACGTATTCGGTGTCAGCCGGGCTGGGGAGTACTGAAAATTGAAAGTCAAACCGCAAAAATTACGCAACACCTCCCCCTCTCCCATGCTGTCGATCAGATCTAAGAACAATGAAACCTGGTGGTGTTACCTCGCTGTCCTAAACGTTATCGTGTAACCATGACTCAGTTACGCCAATAATATGAGGTGAGTGAGTGAAAACAAGTGCAAGAAAATTGGGAAATTGATTAAGTAAGCTTCTGACATTCACACTGAGGACACGCAATCACTCTTGAATGTTAGTTGAGCGTCAGGGCGTTACAGTAACAGTGTTGGATGCGCTTTCTGAAGGGCGAGAAGGAATCCTGACGAGGGTGTCAGTATTATCATTCCAGCTGTACCGAACTTTATCAATACACATGGTCGAAGCTTAGACAAACTAGTGGGCCATTATCACGAAAGGGGTTAGCTACCCCCCTTATTTTTTTCCCTCATTGAACGTATGCGTATGGAAAAGTCTTCTGAAATGCGAAATTCAGAATCATTAAGCTTGTGGCCATTTTAAAGACATTTGAGCACGAGGTCGCGGGTTCGATTTCCGGCCGCGGTGGCCGCTTTTCTGATGGAGGCCAAAAGCGAAAACACCCGTGTGTACGAGATTTCGGCGACGTTAAAGATCCCCAGGTGGTCGAAATTAATCCGGAGCCCTCCACTACGGCGCGCCTAATCGCCTGCGTTGCGTAGGCGCGTAAAACACTACAACCAATCAAAATCATTTTAAGGACGTTTGATTTTTCACGGAAATTAAGAAGTTCCATTATAACCAGGCGCGGGCGATCAGCATGCTTTCGGCGAATCCTGTGGCACCTTTCAATACCCGGGCATTCGATTTCAAGCTCATCCCTGAACCACGCGGGTATGTTGGACAGCAGAAGGTCGTGGGTTTCATCAGGCGCCTCAGGAAACCCGTGCAGCAGCAAGTTAGTACGGCGGGAACGATTTTCTAACTCATTATTGCTCAAAGAAGGTTGGTTGAGTTTTATTTTTAGCTGATGCAGCTCGCTTTCAACTTTCCCTTTGAGCGCGGCCGAGGGAAGGGTGGCGGGAACCGATTCCAGTACGGAGATGCGTGCCTCTAGGGTGTCAAACCTTGAGTTGATAATTTAATGAATGTTCTTGATTTGAAATATGTTCTGCGATATACGTTGGTGACCATTAATTAATTCGGCAAGCCTTTGAGGAACGCCGACAGATCAATAGCATTGGCGTCTCTGACCGCCGTTTCCTCAGCCGTGGGAGAGATTTACAAAGGAGTATCAAGCTCCGGAACATCCTTTCCCTTGTGTTGCTTGCCAGGTCCAGGGTTACGTTCCACATCGCCACCCTAAAGGAGGCTTCTGCCGCAGTAAATTAGGTCACGGCATAAATTCAAACTACCAAGACCACATATGCAATCGTGTGGACAAGAAAACAGCAGCTGAAAACCGTTATCGAAACGAGCGCATTTGGCGTTGTTCATGTCAAAAAACGGTTAACGATCACATTGGCATCACAGCGAAGTTTGTGGGTCGTGCCGGGAACGGCAACGGCCCAACAGGCAAAACACTGCGCAAAAAGCAGAAAGTGGTTCAAGATCAGGCTGGCGCTGCTGTGTTTTTGCCCACTGAAGAAGGTAGCCGTCGAAGACGCTTTTATATGCTCTCCTGGGGAAGTCACCATGCCGGAATCACCGATGATTGGAGGGGCCAGGGTGACGTCACCGAAGATAGCAGCACGCAGACCATCAGCCGGCGGGGCGATGAATAGGCCAGGTCTATCAAAGGTGAAGTAGAAAGGGTCATCCAGGCACGCGTATGTCCAGTCTGGCGAGAACAGCGCCTGATATGCAGTGCAGAAAGAAACTCAATGTAAACTGTAGACTAAGCAAAGTTTGTAACTTGTAAGCATTAAAGAGAGTACCCAAATGAAGTGAATGCTTTCTTGAAAGAAATCAGAGCTTGGCACTGATTAATTGCACCCATTACATCGTTTTTTTTTAATTTAAAGTGTAGGAGTTATCTACTGTAATCTTTACAAGCAGTAATTCATGCTCTTCTGCGGCATTGTGCAGTTATTAACTCTAAACTCGAAGAAATAATTTCTTATCAGATATGCCTTTTCCAAATCATACCGACTTTTCGTTATCTGTGAATGAATGTGGATCACCAGCTTGCTGTAGTAAAACTTGTAGGCGTCGATAACACCCAATTTGACGCAAATCTCTGCGATGCTGTCGGCATAGGTAATGTTTCGTATTGTGTAACAGATTTTTTTATTATTGAAATTGTACTTGTAATTTGGAAACTCCCGTAGTTCCCCCGATCACGAAACGATAATGAAAATGATACTGAATAAAGGCAAAATATATGGTAGTTTTAAAGTTTCTAAAAATCTGGTTTCTAACTGTCCACAGTACCCCTTTTATTCGTGGCAATTTTACTTTCCTGTAATCGAAATGTTTCTCCCACGTCAAATATTCAATGATGTAAAGGAAAGTTTGACATCCACCTAAATGCAGCCATACGGCTACAACGAAAGCTATACAGCTTTCTCGGAAACTTCGCAGTTGAAGAAACATTGGTCCTGGTCCAGGATTCGAACCCGGACCACTGCTTAACCGGAGCAGTCGCTTCTACCAACTGAGCTAACCAGGAGGCTAGTCGTAGTAGCGCGAAAGCGAATTGATTAACAACTCGAAGGGAAGGACAGGTGTTAGCACGTGTCCTTCCCTTCGAGTTGTTGATCAATTCGCTTTCGCGCAACTAACGACTGGCCTCCTGGTAGCTTAGTTGGTAGAGCGACTGCTCCGGTTAAGCACTGGTCCGGGTTCGAATCCTGGACCAGGACCAATGTTTCTTCAACTGCGAAGTTTCCGAGAAAGCGGTATAGCTTTCGTTTGTAGCCGTATGACTGCATTTAGGTGGATGTCAAACTTTCCTTTACAGAAAATTACTCCACCTTGGAGATTTGCCCTAAAAATGTGGTCAATATTCAATGATAAACACTCCTCACAATTTCAGAATCCTGTTGGGTTTCATGGTGTTGTTGGGAAAGCAAGGTTGGATGTTGCCTGTCCGAGGTGTATTGAGAGTTCTGAACGCCACGTGCTTTTTTGTTTTTATCTTACTGGAATTCATCCGCAGAAAGCCACTCAGAGAGCTCCCCTAGCCAAATACTTGCATCTTTTTCTAATTTCATTAGCTTAGTTCCGGCAAAGAAAACATTCTTGTAAGCTGCATACAAAACAATTTATTCTGTGTGAGGAATATGAATAATATCATTAATATTTTTACGTTGCCAAGGACGACGCAGGTTCTAGGAGAAATAAAGTTCATTGGAGCGTTACAGAAGCCACGACAAAGCAGCCAGCAGCATGACGTGCATAGATGAGCGTCGGTGAAACGAATGCCACAGTGTTTGCCATCCGAGCAAACGCTGTTTCTCTGGCCGTCGTATTACGTCGAAAATAATAGAGATCAAAGATTATTCTTAGAACGGGGAGCAAGTGGACTGGTTGGTGCATGTTAAAAATGTGAGAAACAGCGCGAAAGCACAGGAGGTAGAGTAGAAGTCTGAAGTTTTATTGCTTTTAGAAGGTTTATATACACATCCATACAAAGCAATGGAAAGGGAAAAGGAAATTGTCTTGGCATGATGGTACGTGTTTGTCTTCTACTCTACGTCCTGTCCTTTCGCGCTGTTTCTCACACTTTTAAGATTATTCAAGTGTAGTGACGACAGGGCGAAAAACTCTTCCTTTCAAATGAGATAACCCGTGTGCCATAGGATTCACACACTTCGCCGCGAACACACACACCACAGTAGGGCTTGGCCGGACGGTAAAAACCAAACGCATAGTAAACAAACAGAATGCATATTTCACGACTATGTGCATCTATCCGATAAAAAAGCGACAGTGCAAATAAAAAGATCGTTATGTTGAGTAGTAAGGCTTGAAGACAACCGCGTGGACGCGTGATGTGCTGGAATCACCCTGGGAGATCACCTCGTAGGTAAGTTGGCCAACGCATCGTTGATTTCGGTAGGGTCCGAAATACCGCTGCCGAAGCTTCTAACGGAGTCCGCATCATGAAACTTGAGTCCGAACCCACACAAGATTTTCTTGGTGATAATCGGAGTCTCGGCGCCAGAGTTTATACCCTCCACCAGCCACGAGCTGCATGGTCCGTAGTACCTACGCGAGCAAACTTGCTGGCAAACTTCGTCCTGGACGTCGGCGATCAGGTTGTCCTCTGCAACGTGTGGTAGCATGGCGTCCAGCATCGTCATCTGCTGTCCACCGTAAACAAGTTCGGGCGAAGTCACTCGCGTGGTTTCTTGGATGTCTGTATTCTACTCAAACATGACCGAAGGGAGTTTTTTGTCACATGTCTTGTGTTCCACGTCGCCGTACATACAGTGCATTACCGCGGATGTCTTGTTCAGGCATTCACTTAATCTGTTCGTCTGCGGGTGGTGTGCCATGGTGTCGCAATGATCCGCGTTTCTGTAGCGTAGAACGGCTTGCATGAGCTCTCCAGTGAATATCGTTGCGCGGCCCATGATTGGGACATCAGGGGCTCCACGCCGCAGCAAAACGTGGTGAATAACTACTTTTGTGTCTTCTTCAGCCGTGCCGCTGGGAAGAGCGGCGGAGCGCGTCATGCGGGATATCGTCCCAACAACTGCTCGTGGCTCACGACGGAGTAAGGGGCCTACACGTTTAATTCCGATTTGTTGGAAAAGCTGCGATGGAATTGCGACGGGCTCCAGCTGTCTGGCGGACCTCGTTTGCGGTGTCTTCTCAGATGGCAGCCACAGCAGTTCCGAACGTAGTGGGCGACGTCGAATGTACGGCGGTACTGTAGCTGTACCTTGTCTCGACCTTCCCGAGCGTGCGTGCGCGCTGAGGTTCCCTTAAGATGGATGGTCGTCGCACACTTCCAAACTTTTTGTGAGCGAAGTCTGGTGGCGATACCGAGAAGGAACTTCGTTCTCGTTGTATGTTCGAACATCTTCACTAGAAGCGGGACACAGAAGAGAAGACACACGACGGCTGTGTCTTGTCTTCTGTGTCCCGTTTCAAGCGCTACTTACGATGAAGCAAAACCAAGTAGCCCAACTGTCAATTTTACTGATCTTCACTAGAACTAAATTTTTTAGGCAGAAGGCAGTGAAGTTCCGCTTAAATTTCTTCGGCAGCGCGACATTGCATCCTTCGAGGTAGTCGCTCATGGCGTGAAACTCTGGGTAAGCTCGCTGCTGGGCGGCTAGTCGCTTTCCCTCACGGTGCCAAGAAACGCGACATGTTTGTCAGAGTCCCGTGGTAACGGTTCGAGGGGGTCCCGTAACAAACAGTCGACGCCCGAATGTTTCCTGCCACATTTGTAAACGATGGTTACGTCGAGTTTTCTGGCGTAGGTTTAATCACCCAAGACGGTTCGAGGAGAGCTTCAAATTTGCGAATTAACACAGCGCATGGTGGTCTGTCCCCAACTGAAGCGTCCGGCCATTGGCATGTGGGGGAAACTTAGAAATGTCCCATATCATGGCGACGCATTTTTTTTCAGAGGCCAAATAGTTTTTTCTGTTCTTGTGATAGGCCGCGGCTGGCGCAAGCGATTATTTTTTCGCAGACGTTCTGCTGTTAGACCCAGACAGCGCCCTAGCCTACATTAGAACGGAAAATTTGTCTAGCTGGTAACTGTTTATCTTGGTGCTGAAAGGGCACACAAAACAGGGACGAAGGTAAAAAATAGAGATAACACGGCGCTAACTCACAACTTATGATTTATTGAAAGCCTACATTCCTGCCGTCGGTGTGCATTTCTGTCTGGGGATACTTTTCGTAATGTGCAAGAACAGGCGGGCGGTGCAGGTGATTTTGAAGTCCGCGAAAAGCGTTCATCGGCGCTTCCTTCCATTAGAACTGGACGCCGTTAATTGTTGGGCGCTAGAGAAATTAGGCGGTTTTGTAGAGTAGGCTACCCTGGCCGAGGTTGAGCAGTTTCCCGTGGGCTGTGAAGGGCCCTCCTGCACAAGCGCGAGGTGCATTGAATTGGTTTGGATCGGATTGGATTGGATTAGATTGGATTGGCTTGGATTAGATTGGCTTGGCTTGGATTAGATTGGATTAAATTAAATTGTGTTGGATTGAAATGCAATCCAATTGGAGTACTGGTGAGTAGAGAATTGGGTCATGACATTCGCCGGTCTGCGCATTCCAGAGGAGTGACGTCATAGCCACGGCCGATGCACTGGCGCCGCCGCGTGCCTGGCTGTGCGTTTCGGTTGAGCAGACTTGAGAGCTGTTTCGCGTGGATCCTGGACAGCCGTGCTGCGCATGCGCGAGGAGCAGTGACTGCACTGGACTGGATTGGATTAAATTGGATTGAATTGGAAATCGTTTTAACAGCAGTAAGCATCCTAGGCAACCAGGAAACCTAAGAATAACCACCAGAACCTCAGCTGACGCTACGTATATCCTGGCATAGCCAAGCTAAGCCACTGCTAATTTTCGAAACATTTCCGACGACGCACCGGCAGTACGCGCGAAGTCAGAGGAATCTCCGCATGCCATTATTTTCTTTCGGCCTTGGAAAGTTGGCCATGGCTGCCATTTTCGCGGGGTCAGGCAGGACTACCTTGGCGTTAACTGCATAGCCCAAAAACATCATTCCCTCGCTCCGTAGCGGCATTTTTGAATCTTTAAGGTTAGTCCGGATGTTCCGATTGCCTCGAGTACGGACTCCAATCTTGCGAGGTGCTCTCCGAAGCTCTGTGGGTATACGACAACGTCGCTGAAGTAGAGGCAGGTGTGCCACTTCAAGTCGGCTAGCCCAGTGTTTATAACTCGTTGGAACGCTGCCGGTGCCATGCACCTCAGAAACGGCATCACCTTAAACTCGTACAGTACGTCAGACATTATAAAGGCTGTCTTCTCGCAGTATCTTTCATCTACCGCAAGTTGCCAGTGCCTGGTTTTCAGGTACATCAACGAGAAGCACTTCGCGTTGCATAGGTGGTCGAGGGCGTCGTCGATTCGTGGGAGAGGTTTCGCGTCCTTTCTCGTGATTTTGTTTAGTGGTTGGTAGTAAACGCAGAACCTTAACGAGCTGTCTTTTTCTTCACAAGCACAACGGGAGCAGCCCAGGGACCTTTTGAGGGTTATATGACGTTGGTCAGCATGTCGTCAACTTGCACATGGATAGTTTCGCATTTGTGTGCAGACACACAGAAAGCTAACTGTCGCATTGGTGGAGCGCCTTCTTCGGTGATTATACGGTGTTTCGTAAGAGGCTGCTGACGTAGCCTCTAAGTGCACGAAAAGCAGTCGCTGTTGCGTAGCAAAGCCCTCAGCTTTTCCTGTTTTCGTTGCGGTAGTGCGGGGTTGACGTCGAAGATGTGAGCAGAGTTGAAGGCAGTATCAGAGGCGAGCTGAAAGTCGGTGACAGGTCACTTTCTTCTTGAGTTTCTTAGAGGAATGCAATACAAGCGTCTTTGTTTATGTGCTGATATTTGTCGGTGAAATTCGTGATCATGTCATGGGAATTTCCTTGTTTCAAACGCGAAATACCTCGTGAAACAGAGACACCTGCTTCCCAAAGCAAGCTATGGTCACTGTCTAAGATAGCTTTGGAGTCAGGACCAACATCTAGGAATCAGATGGTGATCATGAAGCTTGCACGGAGAGAGAGGGTGACGTGATTATCGGCAATTCATAGAGCAGTTCTTTGTTCGGCGCTTAGTTTCGGTCTCAAGGCTCGATCGGCTGAGAAATAGACCGACCTGTCCTGCAAATCTGTAATGGAACCATTCTCCATCAAACAATTCATTCTGGGGAATACTTCGCGGGAGCAATAAGAGAGTATGACGAAAGGAACTGGGTACGTGGTACCATTTATGGTGACGTGCGATCTGCACCTTTCACTTGGCGTGGCGACGTGACCTCCTGCTGTGCGGATATATGGGCCAGCCCAACTGGTCGTAACTTCCTTCAGCCTCGTCGTGGGCGATACGCTCTTCATTGAGTATTCAGCTCCCTTGTCTACCACAAAGGCGACGTCAACGCCGTCAAAGCATAGCCGTACGGAATGCGGAAGCCGTTGTCTTTCAGTTGCGGGTGCGTCGGGGCCTCGCGATGATGGTGCTCTCAAAGTTTTTGGCACGTACCTACAAGGGGGATGGGCCGGGGCTTAATCGGTTGGTGAAATACGGGAGAACCTTAAAATACTAATTTATTTCCTCAGAGAGGCTTTAAAAGGAAACTTCGTTATGAATAAAACCCGTATTACCCATTAATTAGCCCCCTTCAGCATGCCAAACGACCTGAAGAAGAAAGAAAATCTTGAAGGCAAATATATATATCTTTTATGCACATCCTAAATTTTTGCGCCAATAGATAATATAAACGGAATCGATAAAGTCAACCCCAAACTCTCAATTGGGTCCTTCAAAAAGTTGCCTGGCTGCTGAGAAACGGCGACCTTGTGCGCTTGAAAGGTTGTTCGTTACGCGTCGTCGTTGTCGTCATTTTGCTCACGGCAGGCTGGTCATGCCAGTTGTGTCTCGCTCCGTGTATTGCTCGTCGTGTTGGGGTGTCACGTCAGGGTTCGATCGGATCTTATTGTTGAGTGCGCGTCGTGAGTTCTGGTTTGGGTGCGTCATTGCGTTGTTGGAGGGTTTTCGGTTTTCCGCAGTAGTAACTCTTTGCCTCCAGAGCTTGCTACTTTTTATTTTCTCCTTCACGGACTGGGAGACCTTCCACGTGCGAAGTCAGCTTTGCTGGGGATACGCGTTCATACGTATGAATAGGGCGACGGGGAATGATAGAAACGCGTGGGATCTCGGCTGCTACGGTTCAGGTAATCATCGATCTCGTGGGGCCCTGTCCAGTTCACGGGCCAGGGGCGTCGACGAGGAAACCTCGCAGTCCCATTCGTTTGTACGCGCAGCGTCGCTAGATGTCTCCGGTTTATCCGCAGTGACAGAATACAGGACGATAATCAGGAGTTCGCCTTACGTCGGTCTTCCGGGATGCGTTGTAGTGCATTGCTGGTGATCGGGCGAGTGAAGTTGTACGGCGGTGCGGTGGGACCTCCTGACGAAGAACAGCCGAAGGGCCGGGATGGCGAATGGCTGTGGCGTAATTAAGCGGTTCGGGTTCTCGATCGTTTTCCAGCAGCGTAGATGTGCCTTGTGCTCATTGCACTTGTTACCGGAATTTTTCGACATGGGAGGCCACTTCGGGCTGTTCTGTCTTCGGAAATATTTGGAACAGTCCTTCCTAGATGACGGTGTGAACTGTTTCCCGCCAAAGCATCTGCTGTCGCTCCAGCGACGTTGGAAGCATTGGCCAGACATGCGTTGACTTGTCTGCCGAATTGCCTCAAGCGCACGTCGAGGCTCTTTTTAATCATATTAGCCTCGGACACAAACTTGGCATAGGTTTTAAATGCAGAGCATTTCAGTAACTGACGATGTCACCCGCGTTGATGTCCGTAGTCGTAGTCCGCACCCCTCCCCCTACACTATATAAAAGAAAATACTATCCGGCGCCATGTTTCGATCCCTCGACCCTGCTGGCGGAACGCAATGTACATGTGCTCTACCCACTGCGCCACAAAGCCGACACAGAATGGGACGCTACGAACGCGCCTTATATCGTTGACTCATTCAAATTACTGCTGACTAGGGCTCTCTTGTCAGCAGTTGCCACAAGTGCAACAACATTAACGTAACGCAAACTACTTAACGTCGTACGCCCCCGGAAATGCTCTGCATTTGATCGTGCCCCTCGCGAGGGGGATGTTTCGCACTTGATCGCACTTCCACTGCACTCTGCGCATGCGCCCCGCTGCTATAGCAACGGAGGCGCGTCGTCTGCTTCCAGGATGCCGCGGCGCCAAATTGAAACGGGTGGTGAGCGGTGGTGCCGCACGCCGCTCGTCGAAACGCGCTGTCGGAAGCGAGAAGCGTCGTCGCAACATCTACGATCGAGATAAATAAATGCAAACCTAAAGCGCCAGACATTTTGCGCATTTACCTCATCCTAGCCATTTCATCTCTCTCTCTCTGCTTTTTAGGGGGATTTCCGATTATTGCAGCGACCAGCTCTTTTTTGACCCCACGCATTGGTATGCGAACTTTTTACCCTTCAGCAGTCTCCGAGTGAGCTCGCCGGAAGAGTTTCTTCATTTCTCCGACAAACACTACCACCCCTTCTTTTGAGTGTTGCGGGCCTGTCTGTAGCAACACCTAGGCGCTTTTTTTGCGTGCAAGAATAGCGAAAGAATTAAAAATGTCTGTCTTGAAAATCACCCAGGTCGTCAATTATCAAAGTGCTCTCGTCGTTCTAAAACCACATGCCGGCCGAGCCTCGAAGGCAAAAAACACTTTCCGTAGTGTTTCGGCCGAAAGTTTGGAACCGCGCAACTTCCTCTAGGCATTCTTCGGGATTTTGGGATGGCGACCCTTGAAATCGTGGTGCCTCCTCGGGCCGCCCCAGAACACGCGTCGTGGTTGAAGTGGTACCAATGATAAGGACGGTGATGATTGCTACCGGTTTCCCCTTTGTAGCGGGGTGATGACGTGTCATCTTACCAAAAAGGACTAATATAACTATGTTTTGCACTCTTGGTTTAATGCTAGCGCTGCTTAGGGCAGGCAAAAAAAGCTTATTAGGCACAAAATACTTCTTTTCGGTTACAGGTGGTAACTGCCCTCCGCAATATTCCCCTCTCTGATTTTCGTCCACTAGCATTGTAATCTTTTTTTCGTCGCCTCGAAAGCCTTGAAGTTCACTTCCTCTGTGCTACCCTTCAATTCTAGTGCTTCTGGAAGCCGAATGTTTACCCCATATAGATTTGGATGCATACCCTTGAATTCTAACACCATGTTCCGCATAGTTTGTTTCTTTTCCGCAGACCACGCATACCCCATCATTTTGAGAATGCTTCCCCGCAAACCTCTTAGTTCGCAAGCAACCTGCTCTAGCCCGAAAAGCAAAGCACTGCCCTGGGAATTATCGTACAAATTTTCCTTTCTGATGTCCGATTTCTCCGCCCTGTACATCTGTAACGACGTTTTAGCTTCCATTTTTTTCTTCATTTATCCGTTTCTATTTGCCTTCCATCTTTTTTAGTTAACTTGGCTGTTTTGAATTCTCCACTCTTCTTTCCGTATTTCATCGTAACCCTTCTAGTCTTCCTTAACCAATGCGTGTCCGCGCTTTTCAAGAATAGGTAGCTAAATACCTTAGCTGCCCACCTACGTTGATACATTGCGCTCAACCTCCTCTCAGAACATATTTTACTCTGTGCTTCTTGAACTTGAAACGACGTTCAGCCCATATCTCACTGCACTGCTTCGTTACTTGTTTTTGCATGCGCGCTTAAGGCCAAACGGCCTACTGTTCTCTGGTTCACTTCAATTCCTGGCAGAACGTGTGATTTTAAACAGAGTACAGCATTCGCAAATGTGAGACCCGGAGCCATTACTCCTGTCCACATTCATTTCACTACTTGATATTTGTTATACCCCCAACAGCTCTAGGCTTCATTATGGCTGCGCTTCACTTTCCCTTACCCTTATGTTGCTCCTCGTGAGGTCTAAAGTAGCTATCCCCTACATTTATCCACACTACCAAATATTTATGTACCTTAACTCTCGGTAATTCGCCATGATGGATAGACACTGCGTCAGTGGTAGTGCCATTGAAAACTCTTTTCCCGATTTTTCTGCGCTAAAATTTGAACCGAGGTCGGTGGCCTCCTGGCCGCTAATATTTCATAGCCGTTGCGAACCAGTCTGGTCATCAGCTAAAAGAACAATGTCGTCTGCGTATAACATTCCCGGAATACGCTGTTGTAACACTTCGCCTTGAAGCATATACGTTAGGTGCAACCCTACTTGACTTTCTTGCTGTTTTTTTTTCTAACACTGTCATGCAAAGCATAAACGATATTGGGCTGAGAGGGCATGCCTGCTTCAGTCCCCTATGGGTGTTGACCTGCTGGATACATTTATGACCTCCCTTTATATCTTTAAAGATTTCTATAAGGAACAGTATTAACTCGCCATCTAATCCCTGGAGTTTCAGCATTCTCCACAGCAGTTCTCTGTTTACGTTGTCATATGCCCCTTTAATGTCCAAGAACGTAATCCACAATGGTGTATTCGGCGCTTTCGCAATTTCGCTGCATTGCGTTATCACGAAAGAATGATGATCAAATCGCCTGTCTTGTCTAAATCCATTCCGCTTTTCCCCAGGATTTCATTTTCTTCACCTATGCTTGAATTTCTGATTTTATCGCCTGCATTACGAATCTATACACCACTGACGGTAGTGTAAGTGGTCTGTATGAATAAAAAAGGGGTTCCAATCTACCCTGTGAATGTGGTTGGAAAGCATAGCTCTAAACGACACCCACAACGATTACCCATGCGGCGTCTATAAAATTCACTCACGTGGCTCTACAAATAGTGAAACCAGAAACAAGTGCGATGCACTTAACCGCGCCCTTGATTACTTCAAAGATGTTCTTTGCTAAGGTTAAATGAATGCATAACTCATAAACAATGGTTCGTTGAGTTGTGTTGGTTAAGCGCATGAGTGGAAACTTTTTTTTATAAAATTAAAGGAAGCTCAAATCTGGTGTTAGATAATCTCATTTCTCCCTCTTCTCCGCCGCTAACGAAGGCGATGAGAGCGGCTGCAGAGACGGAGGAGAAGGGAGAAGCAATGCATTGGTGCGAGCTTCTTTAATTTTTATAAATCCTAGCGCATACTCAAGGTGCACACACGGCTGTTACACGTGCTGTGGGTGGAGCGCACAGCGGCGTGAGAGGTCGCGTGACGCTATAACGTGGCATTCAGTGAGAACGAAGGGGTAAACCCGCAGGTGTTCTTGGTGAGCTCACTGCTTATCTTCCCCGTATCCGCGTGGGCCTGTAGTTCAGTCGGTAAGACAACGGGCTCTCGCTGCGCCAGTATGTTCGTTCCAGGTTCGATTCCTAGCGGTACTAGTAACTTCTATTCGTTCGCGGGAATTTTCTGTTGACACGAACGGTCGTGAAAGAACCCTTGGGTGGTAGAGGCAAAAAGCTTGGCTTTCTTGCCGCTGCTTTTATATATGAAATTAATCCTACTTTCTATCCTGTCTCCGGTATTTGTTTGGTTTGTATCACCTTATCTATTGCCCTCATAAACGGTGCCTTACTTTCAGGCCCAAGTAGGTTTATCAGTTGCATTGTTATTCCGTCCGGGCTGACTGCTGTATGAGGGGAACCTTTTGCTCTGCTTTTTTCCAATCAAGGTTGGTCAAACTTCTTTCCTTTTCCTCCGTCTTCTGTGGCGATGATGTTATCGGTGCAGGCTTCCTTACCTCTATTGCCCTAAACGTCTCACTAGTCCCTCAATAAATATGCGGCAACGCGTGCTCTCCTTCTAAATGTTTCTCCTCATCATCAATCAAGCATTTTTCATGGATATCGTTTTTTGAGCTCAGTAATTTTACATGGTTCCAAAACTTCTTGGATGCGCTTTTGTCCTTCTGTCGTGTTTCTGCCATCTATTGTTCGCTTTTGTTCTTTATCTTTGCTTGCGCCAGTTTTTGCACTTCTTTTTTTCCCCGGTAAATATCCTATTTTTCCTTCACTACCTCCAGTACCATACCAGTTCTTTTTGCGTCTCTATGCTGTCTCGACGCCTTTTTTCGCTGGTCAATAGCCTCTTTTGTTCCCTTATTCTACCAGTTTCTCAGCTTCCTCTTTCGTTTCCAGCGGTTTCATTGCTTCGTCTCATTCATCTTGCGCTTTATGAACGCAATTTCGTCGTACTCCCAATCTTTGTCTGGGTACTTATTGATTTTGTCTTCCATCTAATCAGCGATTATCTTTAACTGTTCATCGCTCAAATAAGTTCCTCCGGTTGTACCGATTCCTAAATTTGTCCGAGTTGCGCTTCCAAAGTGCAATGTGTGATAGCTTCCTAAGCTTTCTGTTGCGCTTTAATCTATCCTCACTTCCGAAGCCTTTGGTGTACTGCTTCGGAGACTAAAGTCTGTGCTAGATTGTCTGTTATCACTTTCCACGTGATGTGTCCGTCACACTTGTTTTCTGTGCTTATTATTACAAGCCGGTTTTCCAGACATAGATATATCACTGGAGAACCGTTGTCATCTGTGTATTCATCCAAACCTTCTATGTGGGCATTCATATCTACAACTAATAGTATTTCACCCGAATCTTTCAACTCGTTTATATCTCCTCTCAAACATTTTACCATTTCCTCATTTTCCTCTCCAGCACTAATTCCGGTCCACAAATACAAAACCCCTGACCGCGGTCCGGACAGTTTATCGAACGCCATTTTATCGAACGCCATTTTATCGAACCCGTTTTATCGAATGCCGTTTTATCGAACGCCATTTTATCGACGGCGCCCGCAGGGGCGCCTTGTCTATTCAAGGTGACGGTAGTGGCGACACCGCGGACCCCGAGCCCATGTGGGTTGGACCCACCCACGCCCTTGGCTGTGCGTAGCTTTGCCGTGTCCGGGGAAAAGGGCATCCTGGTGGTTGAGCCAAAGCCAGGGTTGTTTTGGACCTTTATGGCCCCCTGGCATAGGCAACACACCACTTCGGCCCCCGCTTCCCGTAGACGGTGCCCCCAGTCTGACCCGACCTGGGGGGAATCAGCCAGTCGCCTTTTCCTGTCCTCCTTTCCATTCTTTTGCTTTCCTATTGTCCTTCCTAACCCTGTCCTGTCATCTTCTCTTTTCTTCATTTCTCCGTTTTCCCCAGGCGGCGAGGGTTAACCCTGTGCGAAGGCTTCAACCTAGATCCCGAGCATAGGGTTATAGTGGCAACGTACAGTTAGCGTGCGCTGCAAAAGCCACGTTCCCTTGTTGGGCTCCGTGGTGGGTGACTGGCCTTGCCACCGAATTCATTCCATAGTTTATGGCTTCCTTCTCCATTCCACCCAAACGAACTGATCGGCCTCCGAAACGAGGCCGCACCGAAGAACTTTTCAAACCGATTTCTAACCTCGCCTTCAACAACCCTGACAACTTCCCACGCTTCCTAATGATGCAGTCAGCTGATAAAACAACTCCCATTACCAGCAAATCTGTATTTTTGGTTGCAAAATTCATTGAAGGTTTGATAGGAAAAAACTACGAAGCGAGAAAGCTCAGTTCTGGAGACCTGATGATCGAAGTCAAGAGTAGAGAGCAGTCCAACACTCTTTTGAAGCAAACCAAGCTAGCCGACCTTGAGATCACAGTAACTCCCCACCCGTACCCTTAACAGCTGCCAGGGTGTCATCTCCGAATCAGAACTGATCAACGAAACAGACTTTTGACCTGCTCGAAGGTTTGCGCGAGCAGGGGGTAACCGCTGTGCGACGCATCACCATTAGACGGGACGGAAACGAAATTAAGACGAAGCACATAATACTGACCTTTGATCGATGCACTTTGCCAGAGTACGTAAACCGCAGGGTTTCTGCGCTGTAAGACCAGAGTATACATACCAAACCCGCGACGTTGTTTCATCTGCCAGAGGTATGGGCACGGCAGCAATTCGTGCCGAGGAGGAAACAAACGTGTGCAAAGTGCTCTGAGCAGGACCATTATGCTGACGACTGCAAAAGCACACAACTAAAGTGCAGCAACTGTGGAGGACCCTCATGGAGCATACTCTCGCTCTTGCCAGGAGTTTAAGAAAGAAAAAGAAATCATCAACCTAAAAGTGACGCAAATCTTTCATTTCCAGAAGCCCGTAAGCGTTATGCTCAGCTTCCTTCAGGGAGCTACGCCCAGCGCTGCCCGCCGGGGGGTGGGGCGGCGTCTGGTTTCTTCTGCGGCCACTCAGTATAGTGAAACTGACTTGGTGGCGCAACCCACCCCTCGAGGCGCTGCCCCTGGCAGGCCAACACTCGTGCATCGCCAGCAGTGCCCGCAGGCGTTGCACCTGACCAGAATTGCTCTGGGAGTGGCGTTGCTGTCGCTCCTCGACAGCCCCGACCGCCGAAACTGCGGTGGGCAATGGATGTGGGTACAGGAGGCGCTTCTTCTGCAGCCATGTCCAACCACATCAAAAAGGTGGTGGCTGAATCTTCTGCCATCCCATCAAAACACGTTTCGGGATGGCGCCGTAAAACCTCCCTCCCGTCAATGCCCCAAAACCCGGACGAGGACATGGATGTCACCGCCATCCCGGCCTGCATCGCAGTCATCTAAAGACCAGCGCGGTAGTTTGGGCCGCGGCAAAAATCACAAGCTCCCCGAGTCACTGCCCTGATTCGGGGCTCAGTGACATAGGGATCTCCATCTAAACAAAACCTATGCTCAGCACCTTTCTTCTAACCTTTTATGGGCAGTTCAAAGCATTTATCCAATGGAACTGTAGGGGATTAATTAGAAACCTCGATGATGTCTACGAAATCCTTAATAAGTACCATCCAGATATCCTATGCCTACAAGAAACACACTTAAAACCTACACAAAACCAACTTCTCAAACAATACTCGGTATTCAGGAGAGACAGGGACTGCTACACTCACTCCTCTGGTGGTGTAGCAATTGTCTTGCAAAAGTCTGTCCCCTGCTCACCTCTTCAGTTGCTCACTGCCCTCGAAGCTGTGGCAGTCGAGCAATCCTCTTTAATAGGTTAATAACAGTTTGCTCTTTATACGTTTCCCCCGGATTACCGTCTATCGAGCTCAGAATTCGAGTCCCTCATAGATGAGCTCCCGGAACCCTTCTTATTGGTAGGCGACTTTAATGCTCACAGTGAACTCTGGGGGTCTCAACGGACAGATGCCCGGGGCCGCTTGCTAGAAAAGTTTTTTATTTTCTTCCGGAGCTTGTCTACTCAATAAAAAACAGCCGACATACTACAACACTACACACAACACATACTCCACATAGACCTGGCAATCGGCTCTTCTGTCCTCTTTCCATCTGTTGAATGGGGAGTTGACAATAATCCTTATGGGAGCGACCACTTCCCAGTCATCCTGAAAAGCATTGACAAAATCCCTAACAGCTTCAACTCCTATAAAAGGTTTAGGGAATCTGCTGCAGATTGGCTGAAATTTAAACAACTATCTCAGCTTTCATACACATCTTTAAGCCATTTGGGCATTGATGAAGCCTGTGAACTGATTACGGCCCATATACTTCATGCCGCTGAGTGTTCAATTCCACAAACATCTGGTGCCCACACCTAACGCTAGGAGGCCGTGGTGGAATGACGAGTGTCGGCATGCACGGAAGGCGCAAATAAGGCATGGGGTGTCCCTCCGCAGGTATCCCACTTCTGAAAACCTAATTTCCTTCAAACGCGCGAAAGCACAAGGAAGGCGCATTCGCCAGCAAGCCAAAAGGGAGAGCTGGCGCTCTTTTGTGACTTCTATCAATTCATACACAGATACAGGCAAGGTATGGAATAGAATTAAAAAGCTTAATGGACATAAAACACACAGCCTACCCTTGGTTAGCAGTGCGGGCGACACCCTGGAGGACCAGGCCAACGCACTTGCAAAACACTTTCAATATATTTCGAGTTCTACTCACTACACGAATACTTTTTTACGACACAAATCATCCATGGAGAAAAAACCGATTAGAGATAACAGAACATCCGATGAACCATACAACTCGGATTTTTCTTCAACAGAGCTTTTGGTTGCCCTAGGAACATGTAAGGCTTCAGCACCGGGGGCAGATAGGATATCCTATGCAATGATACAACATCTGCACACAGAAACTCTCCAAACACTTTTGCACTTTTTCAATAAAATTGGGGCGGCAGGATACTTTCCGAGAGCTTGGAGAGAAGCTGTTGTAGTTGCCGTACTGAAAGAAGGGAAAGATGCCTCACTACCTGCCAGTTACCGACCAATAGCTTTAACAAGTTGCTTGGGAAAGCTTTTTGAAAAAATGGTAAATAAGAGGCTAATGTATTTTCTTGAATATAACGGCATCCTGGACAGTTGTCAGGCGGGTTTTCGATCAGGTCGAAGCACAACTGACCAGCTGGTAGCCTTCGAGTCATATGTCAAAGATGCTTTCATCCACAAACAGCACTGTCTTTCTGTTTTCTTTGACATAGAAAAAGCATATGACACAACTTGGCGCCACGGCATACTGCTTGATCTCAAGGCTTTCGGTGTGTCTGGGCGTATGTTAAACACTATTGAAAGTTATTTGTCACAGCGAATGTTTAGGGTAAGAATAGGGACAGTTGTATCCAGAACGTACATACAAGAAAATGGTGTTCCCCAAGGTGGAGTATTAAGCTGTACTCTATTTGTAGTTAAAATGAATTCGCTTGGAAAATCCCTTGCCACCCACAATCTCCTACTCACTGTATGTTGATGATGTTCATATTAGCTTTAGGTCTTCCAACCTGTCCATCTGGTGAAAGGTAAATACAGTTAGGTGTAAACAGGCTCCGGAAATGGACAGAGGAAAATGGTTTTAAACTGAATCCTCAGAAAAGTACATGTGTTTTATTCACAAGACAGCGTGGAATCCATCCGGAACCTGAATTACGCTGAACGGAGAACGGATTCCCGTCAAAAAAGAACACAAGTTTTTAGGTGTTATACTTGACGAAAAGCTAACATTCATACGGCACATAAAAACACTCAAACAGAAATGCCTAAACCACCATAAACATTTTAAAAGTTTTTGTCGCATCAGTCTTACGGTGCTGATAAAGATTGCCTTTTACGCCTCTTTATCAGTTTAGTTAGGTCCCGTATAGACTACGGAAGCGTAACATACGGGTCTGCATCTAAAAACTGCCTAAAATGTTGGACCCCAGTGCTACATTTGGGCCTTCGCCTTGCCTCGGGAGCCTTAGGACAAGTCCAATTCAAAGTCTCTATGTAGAATGTGACCACTGGTGCCTAGAGCACCAGCGTGCTTATACAGCACTTGCTCTATGCTACTAGGACAATGTCTGTGAAGAATCACCCGTGCAGTTCATTTCTGAATGACGTCTATCTGCCCATTTGTATTTAGCGCGCCCTTCGATCCTTGCCCTTTATCCTTACGTGTCAAAGGCCTTGCAGAGGAAATAGGGGTGTCTTTCGATGAGGGCATGAAGACTTCCATCGCCGACGAAGTCCCGCCTTGGGAAATGTCAACGATTCGTTGTGACACATCCTTTAAACGCATTGATAAGCGCCGTGCACACTCGTGAGCTGATCTCCCAGCATTTTTTACAACTACAACACTCATATCCATACACCCTCATTTTACACGGATGCCTCGAAGTGTGCTTCTGCTGTGTCGTGTGCTGCACATGGCCCGGATTTCGCCAGCACGAGGACCTTGAACAAAAATACCAGTATCTTTACAGCAGAAGCTTATGGTATTTTAATCACAGTGGAGCACATTACACAGAACAAAATACAAGAATCAGTTATCTACACAGACTCCTTAAGTGTCGTTACGGCACTAGGTTCCTTTAAACCTACAAAAAATGTTGTCCTCAATCACCTTTTTAAAGCTCTCGTGGACTGCTCATAAATTACAACTAAAAATACTTGTTTGCTGGATCGCTGGACACAGTGGCATTCTAGGCAATGAAAATTGCCGACCCAGAACGCCACTTTGGCGGCCCTCCATAGTGGTGTTGACGTCGCGGAAATCCCTTACCTCGATCTGAAGCCAGTGATCCGAAGGGGAATCCGTAAACGCTGGCAGGACACGTGGGACACACACACAGAAAACAAGCTCCACTCAATAAAACCCCACCTAGGAAGATACACAACAGAAAAACAAAAGAGATTCACTGAAGTATCGATTTGCAGACTACGCATCGGCCACACTTACGCTACGCACGCATATCTTTTAAATGGCACACCCCCACCGGTTTGTGATAAGTGTGGGGACCGGCTCTCCGTCCTCCATGTGTTAATTGAGTGCGCATCCTGCAATGAGGCCAGAAAACGGCATTTCCCTAAAATCTATACTTTCAACATTCCGCTACACCCGTCACTGTTCTTAGGAGATGAACCTATGTTCACAAACAAGTCCCTTTTAAGTTATCTTGCAGATGTCAAGTTTTTAAAGCTCATTTCGTACAGTGCGTGACCTCAGAGCCTACAAGCATTGAGCAAAGCCTTCATGTTTTGATTGTTCGCACGAGGGGCCCGCTGCCGTAGCGTGCTCTTCGGCTCGAGCTACAGTCGCGTTCCATTCACAATCCCTTTCATCCGCCATTATGAACATCTCCATTTTTTAGTCTACGGGCCCTCTACAACCCATATATACAGTATTTTAGGATATATCATACTCATTCATACATATTTAAGCTCAAACCTGACTATTGACGGACCACTTAACATAGTTTTGGCGCTCTTTGGTCCTAGTTACCCTTGCGCCAATAAACACAAACATACATACATACATACATTTTATCGACGGATGTTTCATCGAAGCGGTTTCATCAAAAGTGTTTTTCCCGGCCTTTTCGTGTAACAGAATTTGCAGTACATTTCTAGTTCTCTCCTTGCTATGTACTTTGCAAATCTTGTTTTTACAGCGAGCCTATTTAACAGAATTTGTAGTCTTTGTACTAGTTGTCTTTTATTTCTTGCCTGCTTTTTTGTTTTCGTTGTGCGTGAAATTTGCCTGCGCATTTTTTTCATTCTCTTTATCTTGCAGGTTGTACTGTCATAACGAATCTCCTTGTGTCTCTAGACCCCCCCTCTGATCCTAAGCATATCATAGCTCTGTGGCGTATAGACTAGAATGCCGGGATATGCCTTATACTTTTTTATATACACCGCTTTTGTATCAGCACACAATCTAATTATTTCGCTGCGTATGTTCTACATACGTAAGACACGCCTTGGCGCTTGTGGTCCAATGTAAGACACCTAACTGCAACGCTAGCAAATGTCTCTCTTGATTTCTGCCTTCCCAATTCTTAATGGGCACTGAGTTGAGTTGCAAAGAGGTTACAAAGCCTTGTTCTACTGTTCTCGATGCCTATGTTAGAACGAACGAGAAAAGGTAAGGTACAAAATTAGTCACCATACTAAAGGCTTATTCGTTTTCATCTCTCTCCCGTCGTTGACGAAAGCATGTCTGTGGTTTTTAGCCCATTCGCTTTTACCTTTTTATCATAAGGCATAAAAAACATTCAGATCAAAATAGTACACACCAAAAAGAGATAAATTGTGAAAGTCTACTCATTAGAGCGCCGTCAGCCAATTACCTGGAAATAAAAAGGTAAAATTGAAAAAAAAATTATAACGAGAAAACAAAACCTAATATGTCCCGTGCGATTGGCTGAACAAAGCACACCAAAAACCAAGAAAGGGCGCTGCCTGTTCTGGCGTGTTCTTCCAACGCCACCAAGGAAACGTGATGGAAGGAGCGACGTAAGAGTGTCGGCGCATAAGTAGAAAATGATACAAAATCGTGTATATATTTTTATTTGAGCATTATCAACGGATGCTATGACGACCTATCCTACTTGACGAGTTGGCCGTGACGGGCTCACTTGTGGCGAGTACTCTTGGACTCCACCACCTCTGTTGGAGCATCAATTAGTTTTACTGTCAGAACCCCCGCTCCTCCGCTCTGTTCCTTTCATAAGCAGCAATTTTTCCGAAGTTCTTGGCATGATATTTCTCCTGATACAAACAATGTGACCATATGGTCCGAGTAGGAGTCGGGTGCAAATGACGTGAAAAATTGTGGAAGGACAAGACTTTGGATCACGTAATGATGAACCATGGCGCAGGGGATACATTTGGCAACACGAACTTGAATACACCGATACAAATGTAAGGAAGATTGCGCACGGGGTTGATAGTCTAGTTGCTACTATAGTGGCGAATTCTGTAATATAAACAAGGGGGACATACATGCTCTAGTGCAATCAGTGAAGACACAAAAAAGAATTTAAAAAATTCGAATTAAACAAAAGTGATAAAAAACACGGGAAAGACACGTCAACATATACAGGCAGGTTTTTGTATGCAATGCACCGCAGATACAATATAGAATGAAGCTAACTGCAGGTTAATTTAACGCGATAGCCAGTTAAACAAAATAAACCCCGAAAATTACAATCAAAGCTGTAAAACCACACTTACAATAAAACGGACGTTGGTGGTAATATAAAACGACATTCGATAAAACGGCGTTCGATAAAACGGGCATTTTTTCGATAAAACGGTGTTCAATAAACTGTCTGGGAACCAAAATGTTTGCGCTATTCTTTCTACTTAAATCGCTTCTGACAACGTTCTCAGTTATGTCTGTAGGTTCTCCTTTTAGCTCTAGGCCTGGCTGCCTCCCAGCGTTGAGCGCGCATATGTCCGTCGCTTCCCTTTGTCTCCTAGTTTGCCTTTCTTAGCTGCGCGGGCCACCCTAAAAATGTTACCGCTCTCTCACATAAGCGCCACCGCGCCACCCCACCTTCTTTCTTAGCCTGGGGCTGAAGTGAACCCCGTCCAACTGAGAAGCTTGCCTATGTCCAATGCTGCTCGCTGCCCTGTTCACGTCCGTAACTTCAAGCCCAAGTTCCCTTCCGCGCTTGAAAATCTCGCTGTTAGCAGGGAGTACTGTCCGTTCAGTGTGCACGCCTTGTTTTTTAACCTACGGCACGGTGCAGACTGCAATGAGCACATTTGGGGCCGTCGCCCACAGGTCGTTTACCCTTGTCGCTATCTACTGGCCAAGTTTTCCCTCCTCTCCCTTGAGAAAATCGTTAAGCCCGCGGCAATCACCACAAGGTTTCTAGCTTTACTTCACAAGGCCAGCTGCCCCTTGACTTGTTTTAGCATAGTCTGCATCGTTTGACAGGGGAAGCACCCCACCTTCTCGAGCTTACCTCCCTTTATCCTTTCCACTATGGCAGCGCTGCTCCTCTTTATGTAAGAATCTCCCGCAATGATGACCACGCTATCTGCCACGTGCTGCTCATTCGTGGTGCCCGGCTTATCGATTAATTTTGCTGGCCTATCTTGCAGCACGTGGGAATAGCTGGTACCTTTCATACCTTCCGCCCTGTGTGTCACCTCGGTGCATGCCTTCGCTTCGCTGCATGGGCCGAAATGTTCGTCATTTGTTGTCGAATTGACGTTCCTTTCTAGCTTCCTCTCAGCTGCTTCTAACTTTCCCTCAACGGCCCTCCGTTTGTCGCGTTCGGGACTTAGCGCTGCCTCCAGTCCTTCACCCCGCTTAGCTAACCCCAGTTATCCGCTTCTATGCGTTCTAGCCGCGACACCACTAAGCATAAACGACACGTATAGTCGCGTGCGATTTGGAGGTAATCGCACTAGCGTCGACCAATAAAGACGGTAACGCCTCCGTGAGGCATTTTCGGCGCACCTGGGACCTAGTTTATGAGTTCTTCTCTTCCTCAGTCACTGTTCCTTTAAGCAGTCATCAGACCCGCGGCTAGTAAACCAGATACGACAAGTGGAAGGTTGTCGCTGCGTGCGCGATAAGAAAAAAAAAGAAAGGTTACTTGTCTTGCCGCGGGGGTGATAGCTGCTTGAAAAAACAGCGACCGAGGAAGAGAAGAATGAGCAAACTAGGAACCAGTCGCAGTAAAACAAGAGGCGCGGGGGCCTTATCGTCGTGGTCGGTCGACCCTCGCGCGTTTACCTTCAAATCGCACGCGACTGTACCTGCCCCTTCGTCTGTCTCACGACATTCCTCTGAAGCTGCTCTGCGTCTACTCCCCCCGGAGAGCTACCACACTGTACCAGCTCTCTAGGCGTCATTTCGGCTGAAAACCCGACACAGCGAGAAAGAACGGGGCAGGTAAACACTCAGCTTCGGCTGTCCTCCGCTGCCTGTGCCGTTCCACTGTCCTTCACCGGAGAAACGCGCTGTTGTCTGAGCACCAGAAGAGCACGTCAGAACAGGTTGACTGCGCACTCAACCTATGCCATTTTCGCAGAGTCTTCCTTCACTGGAATGTCTTGAACGAAGGGGTATTCACGCAGTCCACGTTCAAGACACGGCTGACACAGGTTGGGCTTGCTTTTCCGTTGAGGAGGGCTAAGTGTGCATGTACCCAGCAGCTCTATTGATGTCTTAGTATACCAAGGGACGACGCAGGTTCTTGGAGAAAAAAAAATAAAGCTGTTCCACTCAATGTGAAAGCTGTCCGTAGTGTAGAGCAGTGATTCGCCATATTGGGCTGCAGCGCCGTTATCCGCTCAATGCTGCCACCAAATGCATTTCAAATTTACCGCCTTGCTCGCGCGCCCCCTTTCTGAAACTGCGCCAGCAGGAGTTCTGTTTTTTTTTTTTGCGCTTGCTTTAATGTTGTATGCTGGAGCTGTTTTGCGTCACTTCGGACGCGTAATTTTTTTTTTTTTTTTTTTTTTGCGCGCTTCGAGCATTTCTGCGTCATTTCGAATGCGCCATTTTTTTCTTGCGGTGTGGAGCCTTCCTTAGTGATGTCAAATACTTCATTTTTTTTCCTTGCGTGGCTGGAGCTTTTCTGCGTCATTTCGTATGCGCCATTTATTTCTTGCGCGGCCGCTTTTTTCGCTTACTATCGTAACAACCAACCTAACGAGCGTTCCTGAGTAAATGAATGCGGGGGCTGCTGGTTATATACCCAGAGTTTGCCTGAAATGTGCCGGCAGTTTTCTCTGCGCTAAATAAAGGGAGCTCTGCGCTAAATACAAGCGCCAGGCGTTTGCGAGGTTTGAACGGTCACAAGTATTTACAATGCGTGGTTTTCAAAACCGTCAGCGTGAGTCCCCAACGCCGGTACAGAAGGCTCTATTTTGGTCCGTTATGTTGCTGCGCTGCCTGATTCCGGCAGTGGCATTGACCGTTAGCGATCTAAGACGACAAAGCGAGCCCATAAAGTGCTCCGCAGTTAATAAAGTTAACTGGAGCGAACTTGCGGTGCTCTAAGAACTCGAAGCTTACAGAAGCAGTGACGGAGAAGTCACTGCTTCTACGTAGATGAACGCCGAACGTAGATGAGCGTACGTAGATGAGCGCCGAAAAACGGTTGCCACGACGTCTGGCATGCGAGCATTTATCCTTCGGCGTGATTGTTCCTCGGACCGCCGCATTACTTCGAGGACACTGGAGATCAAAGACATATTCTAATGTGCTGACGACAGAGCGAAACACTCTGCCTATCAAATAAGATAACCCGTGCGGCATACAAAACCAAGTGAAGTATACACACACTTCGATTGGAATGCAGTTAGCACAGCCGGGCGTAGCCAGACCGTAAAAACAACACATAAGTAAACAAACCGAATGCGTTGTTTGCTGCAATACAAAAACATAAGAGAAGGGGTCTGAGTTTCGATTCTTGGGACAATGCAACTGATATTACCCATGGAACAATCATCTTATATTGAAACGACAAGCGACGCAACCTAGCTGTATACGGCTGAAGGGGAGTGTCAGCGATTAGGTAACACCTGCGCCGATTGAACCAAGGTAATTGAGGTGCAATGAAGTATGTTTACGTGTTTTCAACGTGGAAGTCGGACTAAAGGGAGACCGGATTTTAGGCAAATGTCTATTTCTGTTCCTTGCGCTCCCATGGCCCCTGTTGAATCTCCCGATGGGTATGCGTCACTCAATCACCATGATTGTCTATACCGTGTCATAAAAGTTATCGTCCCCGCTAAGGGCAGCCATGGCCCAGGTCTTGATTGCGTCGTTCTTCCGTTAACATTTTTTGGTGACGTTAAACCCGGGAAGACGACTGTACGCGACGAAGGAGACCACGGACGTCCCCTCCGGCTTGAGCTTCGCAGAACCCCGCTCTTTTTACTGTTTTTTACGCTACTCAGCCCCGCCCTCAGCCGGAGGTCACCATGGCTGGCCCTGACCCTCGTTCCGACGACCGACCGAAAGTGTTCGATGGATAAGCTGCGCCAGCAGCAACGCATCTTTCGCGTGGCTACTGCAAGACTGCTCAAGGCAGCGAATGAGCTTCTGGGAAGCCCCGTCTCCATCTTCGAACGACCTGCAAGAGGCCATTGACCAGCTGGAGAGCAAGTACACCGCACTTCATAAGGTAGATCAGAAAATCATCGATCTTCTTGAGAGTCATGAAGTTGAAATTGACTACTTCGAAGCCATGGCATACCAAGGAAAGATATGTCATGCCATAAACCACCTGCGCTCTGCCTTGAAGTCTCCGAAGGCTGTCGGCCTGAGACGTAAAACCGACATCACTTTCGCCCATCAAGGTGATCTTCCTCAACGCGGCTCACGCACATCGAACTCGGCCGTTGTCTTGCAGAAGCTACAAGTTTCTGCTTTTTCGACAGTGCGCAACGTGGGCGCACGCGGATTGAGGACCATGTGAAGGCGACGGCCGACAGTCCCCCGAACATTCCCGAAATCGGCAACGTGAGCACTGAAAAGCGTGTGGAGCTCAGCTTGCCGGTGCCGCAGACAGACGTCTTGACGTTCACGTCCCTGACGAGGATCCAACAAGAGAAAGGCGGAAGAGACCACTTCGCGCTCACCATGGCGTCCGCAATTTCGACTCCGGGTAGCGGGAGGCCAGAAATTTGTCTTGCGAACTTTGGCTGTATGGCGGTGCAAGAACCCGTTCTATACAACGCTGAGAAGGGCTGCCTACCTCAAACCGGCTGCATACATCAAACCGAACAACATCAGGCCTTCTTGAAGGTAGCATCGAGCGTCCCGGGTTTGACGGGTTTGAAGAAAGTGAGGCAACTGGACTGCTTCCACCCAAGCAGGCGACGAAAAACGTGAGGGAAAGGACGTGAAAGAAAGCATAGCGCCACCACCGTACACGTTTGAGTATATCTTCGTTCCAGACTTCATGAATGAGGAGGCCTTACCGCTGCACCTTCCTGAAATCCGCCCATCACCAATCGTCAAGTTAGAACGTGACGCTGCTCCCCGGTTCAAGTCTGTTTCGTTTTGCCGTCCTGAGGTTAGGAAGACCGAAACACTATTGCTAACTATTTCGGGTAACTGTAACGAAACACCGAAGCCTTGTCGAGAAACAGCAGTAACGCATATTGAGCTGACACCTTGCACAGAAGCAAGCTTGCCAGAATCTGAAACAGCAATTACAGAAAAGAAAAACAGAGAAGGCGCAAGCCTGTTTTGCAAACAACGCTCGAATCGCTGTACCAGAGCTACCGCAGCAGGGAAAACCTTAGAATTGCCCGACAACTTCGTCACTATAGTTTTTATAAACATTGGGGACTGGAAACTTGTAGTCGAGCTTGGAGCACAGTTTTGTTGTCGAAAGCTTCAGCTTGGCGGCGCTTGGCTGTCGGGAAAGCGGCGAGGCGGCGGTTTCACCGCTGGAAGCAGAAGAGGTGACAGCATTTCAGGGCAGCATTGGAAGGAATGAATATGGCAAGGACAACCAATATACTACGATTGCGGACGAATTGTAAAACCCCACAACGATTTTCTTGCGGGTGGGAGTGGGGAGTAAGATGAGCCGTCTCAACCTGATGAAATTCAGCGTCCTTTGGAGCAACATAGGCATAGCCGCGCGATCGTGCACACCGACAGAAGAAGCATTCGTTGTTCCCAGCTGCTGAGCCGCACTCCGGCGAATGCATCGCCATACACAGCGATGGTCAGGGCAAGCTGCGAGATACGCTGAGGTCGAGCACCCTGTCATATGTGTCGCCATTGTTCAGTTCAGTTCGCCATACGAGGCAGCAGAGCTAGGCGTGGCGCCAAAGGGCAAACCTCATAGTGTCGTGAAGCGCCAAAGATCAAAGCTCTCCCTACTTGAAGACGGCGTGTATCTGATACGCACGTTTAACTTGTGCCGCAGCTCAGCGTTGTCCCAGACATGGCAAAGCGGCGCCTCCGTGCATACTGCTACGAGAAGCCCACCTGCCGCACAAGATTTTGGATTCACTGCGGGACTCACTGCGCGAGAATCATCAAGAGGCGGACGCACTCAATTAGCGCTACGAGAAACGGCATCGCAGGAACGTTTTCGAGACACAGCGCCAGCTAGTGAAACTGTTGAAACAGCTAGAAGGTTCGGTGTGTGGGGCAACGTTTGTTTAAAGCCAGATACGAACGTTGAGGGCGCGGGAGGATGTTGAATCTTCGATGGGTATGCGTCACTCAATCACCATCATTGTCTAGACCGTGTCATTAAAGTTATCGTCCCCGCTAAGGGCACCCATGGCCCAGGTCTCGATTGCGTCGTTCTTCCGTTAACAGCCCTATTATGATATAGGATCATGAATTAGAGGTTAAGACGGGCTGTAAGGTTTTTTCATAGCGCCTGTAAATGCCTATTTTGACATCTGTGCTCGTAAATCACTATGGCTGTAAATGCCCATAGCCTGTTTCACTGCCTACTTTCAATATGGGCCCCCAAATAACTGCTATTTGTCGTCATATTTAGCTTCCGGGTGCAGTGTGAGAACGTTATTCGTGTTACTAGGCAACATTGACTGTTCAGAACTCAATGGGGTTCAACATATTACACTAGTTCAACTACCACCTGCAACCGTTAAACGCGCGCTAGCTCCAGTAGAATGTGACCCTCGTTCTCAGTGACGAGAGGTACAATTTTGAATAAAATAAATATGGAAAACAGGGTAGTGTACTATGGTTTTCACAACCCTCACAGTCATTCTTAGACAACGTTCCGCGGGCTATCCATACAGATTTCTTATACCATGAGCAGTGATATCTTCGTTTGCGGAAGAATACTCAAATCAAATACAACAGTTGAGCATCGAACTTTCTTTTGTTAGCAGATCTACATGAAGATGAAACGGCGAAACATCACGGCGCATCCGCACTCCCTTACGCCTTAAAATTCACACCGCCGATTGGCTCTAAAACGCGTTTTTCTATTAAAAATCTGTTCAGCTGCAAGCACCTTGTGAAAAACATTCTTCAAGTGTGAGGAATGTATTTGTAGTGTTGGGACGTCTTCATTGTTCAATTCAGATATCATTGTATATGAGAAAATTGCTGGAGATGGAGATAACAGTCCGCATGGTAGAGCATATTAATTTCTTGATGAATCGTACTTTCACTACCATTTTTACTTTTGTCTGTTTCTCTTGCATCTCAATTAAAATGCCCGAGGAAGACATACGCTATACCTTCTTTGAACTTTAGAAAGACAACAGAAGTTTCTTCTTCCCCTCATCACCGCAGACGGCTGTTCATCCGCTAGGCGCAGAGCACGCCTAATACTGCGAATATTAGATACGACGCTGAGAGGAGCATCTCTTGCCGGCGGCCCTGTCCTGCGTGCTTCCGTCGTCCGCGTCCGCACAGCTGCGTTTCTTCTCCGCTCGCCTCCTCTCCTCTCTCCGATACTGAACACTCTCTCCCAACATCTGCGGTCGCGCTGCGCGCGGCTGCGCACTGTGCGCATGTGCAGCACTCTCTCTCTCCACGGTCTCCTCTCCTTCGGGCGCGCTGCGCATAGAAGCAGAGCGCCGCGCTCCGGCCGGTCTCTCAGTCGATGGTCGTCCGCGCTTGCGCTTGCTCTATTGCCGTACCCCACAATTGCTTGATGCGACGCCAATGGAACCGCCTTCAGCGTTGCATCACACCAGGGTTCCCACAAGAGGAAGAGCGCGTAATTTTTTTTAAGTGAAGAACACTTTATTGGCTCGCCTTGTCGCCTTGGCTCGCTAACGTGTGATACGACTGCCAGAATCAAGTGAAGCCGTGAGATAACGGACCCAAGTAGAGCCTTCTGTACCGGCGTCAGAGGTCATGCAGAGGCTTCGAAAACGACGAGGTTTAACTAGTCATAACCGTTCGAAACTTGTGAACCGCTGGCGCTTGTCACACATCTTCCAGTTGTTTAGCGCAAAGAAAACTGCAGGTACATTTCAGGAAAATCTGGGTATATAACCGGCAGCCCCCGCGTTCATTTAGTTAGAGACGCTTGTTGGGTTGGTTTTTACGACAGGAAGGGAACAACGCGGCCGCGCAAGAAAGAAATTGCGTGTTTGAAAAGACGCAGAAAGGTTCCAGCGCCACAAGAAAAAAATGGCGCGTTCGAACTGCCGCAGAAGGGCTCCAGCCGCGCTAAAAGAAATGGCGCGTTCGAAATGACGCAGAAAGGCTCCAGCCTGTAAGAAAATATTACGCGTTCGAAATGACGCAAAACAGCTCGAGCGTATGAAGTAGCGTAAAAAAATAAGAACTCACGCTTGCGCAGTTTTAGGCAGAGAGGCGCGAGCACTGCGAAGGCGGATATTTTAGATACATGGGGTAGCTGCAGTGAGCGGATAACTGCGCTGCAGCCCATTATGGCGGATTCCTGCTCTGCACTTCCGACACCTTTCACGTTGAGTAGAACGGCTTTCATTTTTAGACAGAATCGGCTTATAAATTACTGTAGCGACGACAAACAAGGTACGTGGGAAAATGCAGGCGATATCACGCCTTAAGTGAAATCTCCCTTCAAAGCGCGAGCTCGCGCCTACATCTATGGCTGTCGATCCAGCGGGGTGATACACAGCATGAGCTATTGCCTTTCTAACCTGTACCTAAATCAATATTCCCAGCTCTCAAGTATTCACTGTTAAAAACTGGTGGTAGTATTTAATTACAGAACATTAACCACTTACTTGTTACAGCCATGAAGTCTCGTAGTAAGTATACTAGAGAGGAAACTGCACGTCGGAATCCATGTCGTCGAGGAGGGTTGAGAGAAGACCACTGTCTGGCTTGGGTGTGGCATGACAATTGGATTCTTAAGGGGTTTTTAGGATTTGCTTTCTTCAATATGCGTTAACACGTCTACGAGATATCAGGTAGCCGAAATCCTCCCTGTTCTGTGGTAGCTGTGAGCAGTGGCAACTGCGTGTTCGCTGAAAGAGCAGGCAGTGTGTGATCGTACCCAAAGTTGGTAATGCCGGAGTCGAAGGAAAGTATGATTGGGCAGTTAATATGCCACTGCGAGAGTTGTAGCTGGAGAAAAACCGAAATGAAATGTTCTTCGACTAAGACAACATACGAGAGATACGAGCGCCTGTGTCCGTCCTATTGTCTATTCGTCCATGACTCTTTAACGCCACGTTTTTTTTCTTCAAGCGTGAGACGACTCGCTCGGAGTCATGCTTTGGTAAACTGTAGCTGACTGTCGGTGCAACGGTTCACACGAAGGCGGCGCATTCATAGGCACGTTCATAAACATTTCCGAGCTCTTCAAACAACTTATATTTCAAATAATGGTAAAATTAGTAAGATAGGCGTCCTGTTCCCCCCATAATATTAACATGCCCCCCCCCCCCCCCATAATATTAACATGTTAACTACCAGCTTAGCCTGCAGAACAGTAGGCACAACCGTACCGGCAAAAATTACGCTTTATTTCCTTTTCCTTCAGGTTTAAAACACCCAGTTTTAGCTGGAGTGGAAAATAGCCTAACTTTGACTTGTAGAAAACAAGGAAGAGAAATACAGCAGAACAGGACGTGCTGTTTTGATGTCCTCTTTTGCAGTCGTTCTCGTACTTGTTTCTACTTGTCAAAGTTTAAGCGCTTTCCACTGCAACTATGCAGTACCAACTAACACCTACGGGTCCTGTAGGTGTTAGTTGGTGCGGCATAGCACGAACGGGTCTTGTAGCGCTAGTCTTGTCCACTTCTTTCTTATTGTGTCCCTGTTATTCGCGCTGTTCTCCAAGATGCAAGTACACCAACTCGCCTACTCGCCACCCTGATCTGTTAGCCTCTTTTATTTTGCACTAGTTTGGTAATGCACTCTTTTTCGCGTTTTGGCGCCACTGTGTTCGAATACACGGCCACTAAAACGTTTTAATCCAAGCCAATCAGGAAAGTAAGCCGAGCGCACGAATAATGGAGGTTCATGACGTACCCAGAGATCCTTCAAATGAGCTGCATAGATGCTAGCCCCAGATTCCTCTCTAGTATATGAAGTAAGGAACTCTATGGTCGCAACATTCACTGGGTACAGTTGCAACGGAAAAAGGTTTGCACAAGCCAGTCATCACTGGAGCCCAGAAATCGGGAAACGTGCCGCTATTCTTGCTCAGCGCGTATACAACAATAGTGGCAAGCAGATACCATTTTCTTGATTTGGGGTGGCCGGCAGAAAGCACTCCAACAAGCAGCTTACATTTCAAATGATAGTCTGTTGGTTGCTCATGGGTAAAATCGTGTGCCAACGTTCCTGTGGCCGTGAGCTTATTTCTTTTTTCTAGCTCGCCTTGCGAGCAGCAGCATTTTCTTTACGGTATTTTATCGCAGGGCCAAAAACATGATGCGCTGTTTTCTGCCAGCCACCCCTTCTTTGAAAAAGGTAATGTACTTGCCACTCTCACTCGGGAAGAATAGCGCTCGGGAAGAAGGCGCTCGGGAAGAATAGCGCCAAGGTAAATGCAACTGGTAGCGAAGCTTCCATAGAAGCCCATAGGTTCAGAAAATGGCGGCTCTTAAGCTGCTCATGGGGCTTAGCGCCATCTGTGTGAGGAGGAAATACTTCCGGCGGAACAAAATATAAACCGGTTGTGATGCAAGATCCGATCAAAACGTGACGTCATACTTGTGGCATTCGCACAAAAATTTGGCCTCAAAATAGCTTTAGCAGGCCTCTGATCGCTGAGGGCTCATGTCATTGCCATCTGACGCAAGTTCGCGAGCTTTTGGCGTGTGAGCTTCAAGTCAACGCCAGCTTAACTAGTACAGACTCGTCACTATAGGAACGTACTTAAGCATACTGCCGTATTATTCGCCTCGGTGTCAATAAAAATATCTTGAATTTTCTCTGAAACTTTAATCTGTACTCATACTTTCCACTTCTGTAACAAAGTAATCAGTTGTTTAATTTAATCGCAGTGGGTGGAAAATCGGGCACCGGGCACCCTAAAAAAAAACAAAATTTCTGCCATGGGATACACAGCACAAAATGACACTCGACCACTCTACCCCCCCCCCCCCTTCATATAAAAAACGTGTCCCCTCCTCACTACGATACAAATTTCTACCAACGTCACTGCTGACAGGTTGCGTGCATGCCTTAAATATAGATAAAAGTTATATAATGCTTGCTAGGTTTGTGTGCTTCAGTTCTAAGAGAACAAAAAACGCATAGTCATTCTATAATCAAGATTTTCAAATTTTCTTCTAGGATAAAGATAAAACAACTTCCCCACTTTAAAAAATTAGCACGTACACAAATAAGTACGAAATGTTCGTGGGCACTACATCCATTAGGATTTCTTTACGCGCCGAAAAATAGACCATACCCGTAACGCAGAGCATTATGAGCAATGAAAGCCTCATCAGCAAAACTACTTCGAAACAAGAGAAAAAAGCAAGGCACTGCATCTTGACGCAGAAAACCGGGCAGCATGAATGCCGATTCACGAAAGTGCCGTAAGCACACCACTCTGAACCGCAGCTGTCCCGGCGTCTTATCAAGTAGACAAGGGTTTCTACAGCACTTCACCCGGGATTGACGGTTGCAATTTCCTAGTTGCATTGTTTAGGCAAGTGTCGCAACAGATAAGTAAAAAGATAAAAAATAGATCAATGCAAAAGAAAGCGACGGCAGTAAGTAAAAACACATAGCAGGAAAGATCAGGCAGCAGCGCAGGACGGAGCCGCACAACACATTACTGCGATGAAAATATTGCTTGCGCATGCAAGTGCGGGAAGCAACAATCACTACAAGCGGTGTAATGCAATAGAGAAGGCACAGAGATAGACAATTAAACCGAATCGTTTGAATCCGAGAGGCACACAATATTTGCGCTATTTTAATACGCTGAGAAGTCCTAGAATAATTGACACAACTTGCTCTTAGCCAACCTGATGTGAAATCAAGCGGTAACTGTGACATAACATAAAGCTTTAGACCTCTCTGCCCCCCCCCCCCCCTCATTTTTTTCGAAGCACCACCACGTCCCCTTACACACCCCCGTGCACGTATTAACAGTAGTATTGTTTTGCGTAACCTGTGCAAATGAGACGAAAATCGTGCTGTGAAACGCCAGGCATACTGCAGTTGGTGTTGCAACCCTATACAACACATCGTTTCCGTAGGTACCGAGGAAAGCACTCCGCTCCAACCGTTGGCAGCATCGCCACGGTACTAAACGTGTTCACGCACGATACAACGCACCTCGCAACTCCACGCACAGCAAAAATTAGGTGCACACAAAATTAACAAGTACAAACGAATGCAAATGCGCACCACCAAAACACGTGAGGGGCGTTTCCTAGCAGACGAACTTTAGGCGCGCCTTTCCAAACACTACAAGGGCTCACAGAGCAATGACACAGCATCACAGAGCAATGACATGTGCCATTCTTTAGAGGGCGCTACAAAGAAGTGTTTTGAGAATGAACATTTTCATAAATTCTTGCACACTGTGCGTAAATAAAGTAGTTTCAGAAATAAATATCGTTCGTAAAATATAAATACCGTTTTATTGTCGAAGAAAACTTGTCTTTTTTTGTTATTAGTGATTCTTCCTTCCTCATCTGGTCGCGCTTCAATCGCCACTCAGATAACCCCCCTGTTAATGTCGCTGGCAATAGGTTCTGAACAGCTTTTCGCCCTAAGTTTCGCTGCTATTTATATTTGTCTTGATAGCATCGCGGGCCGCAATTTTTCTGCTGCGATCATGAGTCACTTGCACCAATCATTACCATTTGCGGATTTACTTAATAAATGTAGCATAATAACACGGTAATGGATTGACTGATTGTAGGGTTTAACGCGCCCACGCAGTGCAGGCGATAGGCGCGCCGTAGTGGAGGGCTTGGAATCTTTAACGTGCCCCGGAATCTCCATACACACGGGCTTTTTTGCTTTCCGCCTCCATCCGGAAAGCGGCCGCCGCGGCCGGGAATCGTACCCACGTCCTCGTGCTCAGCAGCACAACGCCTTAGCCACTCAGTCACCGCGGCGGTTTATACGGTAGTAATACTACGGAGCATCAGTTAATAAACGTAGCACTGTACGTTTACTATCCGAAACAGGTAGCAAGCACCACTACCTCCACCAGGAATTCCCTAGTGAATAACACTCCCCTAAGCGACATGCTTGTACTTACTCGCCATGCATAACGAAGTAAAAAGCGGGAAGTGAATCTAGTGTGTACACACTTATGGGCGTCCAGAAGAGGGGGCAAGGGGGGGCAACTGCCCCACCCCCTTGGAAATTCAGATATTTTTATGCACTACAAAAAAGCTGCACAGCTTGGTTAGCCCATAATTAAAATAACTTAGCCCTGAAGGACGGAAGAGAGGAGAGAATGAAACCGACGTTCTCTCCTTTGTCCCGTTTTTTAGCGCAAAGTTTTTTAATTATGTACTTGAACCAACTAGCGCAACAATCCACGCTACTCAAATAATTAGCACACTCAGGTCCTGCGTATCCGTATGGAACGCCCTTCAGGACTGCGGTCAACATCGCAGCGTCAGACACTGACTAACATTGCCGGTCATGTGACGGCAGTGAAACAGACTGCCCGTGCTGGCTATTGAAGATAGCGAACAATTCTGAAAGGATTGACCTTTTCTTTTGTTTTTTTTTTCTAAACTGTAGATTTATGCAGTCTTACCGCAAGAACGTCGGTTTTCGGACAAATTTTGCAGCTATATCTGGCAAACAATATTCACCGCTACACCTAGTAGGGAGAGTGCAACATCCTCCCGTGCCGTTTTATCGCCTTGTACACCCCTTTCCTTCGAAATTGCGAAATGTCGGCACCACACAAGCGCCGCAACAAAACCTATAAATCAGCCCCTCAAAACGCTTGTGCACCTGAACTGCATTGAAAGCAAGGGAGGCGAGTAGTATCTTTATTGCTTGAGCCATTGCAACAGACTTCGTCACACATGTCATCACGCGATTTGCCCAGAAAAACCCGAGGCATCTGCAGCTGCTATTCAAGGAAGATTAACGGAGTGCAGTTCTATGTATGTGAATGTATTGTACTGTGTGCTGGTGATCAGTTGGCGTGAGTCGAAAACCCTCACGCAGCGAGAGTGGCCACACTTCTTTACAAAGGGACAGTAACTTTCGCATTTTCTTTGTTAACTTTATTTCTTTGTTCGGTAATAAAATCCAACGTATATCCTCCAAGTCTGGTTCTAATTCGGTGTTTGTTCTTTTTGTAACCACAAATAGCGCATTTTTGGTGCTATCGAACCGTACACCACAACCGCTAATGGATGCCCCCCCCCCCTCCCTTGCAAAAAGTTCTTCGGATGCCCTTGTACACACTCAACTTTTTAGGCACTCTTTTGGCCGAAAAGGGCGTAAACATGTGCATGCTTGTGTGTAAAGCACTCACAAAACAGCGGCGATGGCAGAAAAAACAGACGACACGGCGCTGACTCGCTAACCCGCAACTTATCTCTGTAAAAGTTTCTTGAATCACTTTTAACTTGGGCGAGATGAACGCCGCACGTGAGACGTCGTCAGTATATATTTGTGTTTTTTGTCAATAAACCAATAGTTGAGGTAGCTCTTTGTCGTGTATTGTTGTAACTTCGAAGTTGTTTTGTGATTGCTTATTATCACACCAAGATGAACATTTACCAACTAGCCCGAGTGCCCGTTCTACTGTAATAATCATGTCCATTGCACACAACTTTCAAATATTTTTTAAACTAAAAAGATGTGTTAGGGTAAAAATAGGGCGTGCTTGGGAACACCCTAAAGTAAGGGTGTGCGTAGCACAGCTAAGCGTGACAATCTGGATCGGCTCAGCGCGCAGCAGGACATGGATACATATTCAACACGCAGATATCACGCTTAAACAACACATTGATTGAGCAGTAAAACCAACCGGATGCACGAGGAAAGCGAGTATGACTTTTCTAGTTACTGTAGAAATACATCGGCTCTTCTTGGCTTTAACGACAGGAGCACAAAGTCCTCTGGTAGAGTCGCTTGGCTTGTCACAGAAATCAAACATTTTGGCAATAATATTGGACTTACAGTTATGTGGACATGCAAAAAGGTTCTAATCATAAGTTGGAGTTATAAAAGTGCTGTAGTTACTATGTTCAATAAGTCATCTAAATTTGTCGGTATCAATGGCTGTTAGTATCAAACAAGCAGCATGCAGTTACTAAGTGCACGGTCTAGATTAGTTACGATAGCATTTAGGGTTCATACTTAGTTTCGGAACTTACGTACCATTCTTCGGGCAAGTAAAAGTCCGTAGGAAGTTAGTAAAAATAGGCGTTACTACCATTTTACTTGCTTTTTTGTTGTGAGTTGTTATTAATGCCTGTTTCACTATATGTGACGCTTGAGAAACTGTCCACGACCATTGAACATGAATGTTCGCAGTGCGCCTGTTGAACTAGAATTACGCCAATGCATCTCTATTTGTTTGGTAGGTTCATGGGACAACTGAACGGCTACGTTCAACTATTAGTGCCTTTTTGTCATCACAAAAATTAACAATTTATTGTTCCTTTCGAAGATACAGGTCATACAGGTCTTTATTTCAACTTAGTTACATTTATATAAAAATTTATGATAGCTATATTTCTGATGCTGGAAGCCTAAAACTCTGTTTTTCCTGGCTGTTTTGGCCCCTAAAACAGGCTTTTTAATGCATTCTAGTTTGGCGTGTAGTTTTACATTCCCTTCACAATACTGCTTAATCGCGCGTGTGTCATGCTTGTTTTATGAAGTAACTACAATACATATTATAAGCAATTTATTACGAGGTTTCAAATATTCTTCGGACAGGTCACATGCTCATTTAAGGGGGCGGGCACATTAGCATTCAAGCTGCCGTCAGGGGCCGAAACTGATATTGAACCCAGGGACGCGCTGTGAAACCCAAGTGACTAAGCTATTATGGTGCACGTATGCACTACAGGGAACACAGCTTTGCAAGTACACTTGTGCCTTCTTACGGGTTAATGAATTCGAAAACATTGTTCCTTCCCCAGCCGGTACTTTACGGTGGCATCGTGTGTGTGCCACGCTAGTTCAATGAAACTACCAAAAAAATATTCGTGTCTTCTCAGTAAAGATTTCCGGTAGGTCATCACAAAGACCATATACCCGCTCAACGGAATATTGGCCAATGACAATGACAGCGGTTGTCAGATGCTCAAGATCAGCTAAAAATGTAATATTTGGCTGAGACATCACATCCCACCCTGTCTCACTAAACAAAAAAAGACCATACCTCATGCCCAGAGAAGGGGATTGACCAGCCAAAAAACATATTTGCAGTAAGAGGCCCGCACCCATCCACCTATTTCTATTGCCATCATGCTTTCGCAGTTAAACGACGACAACGGACTTCAGTTCCTAACTGATTTTTTTGTTTCTTCAGCAATCTGTATTTTTTTTACATAGGAGTTCCGCGACTATTGTTTGTGCCGCTCCGTTTTAAGCGTTCATTCGGGCCAGTTGTGAGAGAAACCAATAACTGATACGAAAAAGAAGCTCTAGTTACGTAACGACGTTTTAGTCATAAAAGCTTAAGGTAAGGCAAACGTCAATGTAATGAACTGCAAGTATGAATTTGAGTTTATTACTCGAATTGTTTCAAGCTGGGCAGCATGTTTGGGTTAGGGTATTTCCGAGCTTGAAAATTTTCCATAGTTTTTAGCTGTACGCAACTCATCAGACCTGGTTTGTAGAAGGACACTACTTCTTCAAACGTTGGTCTAAACAAACTGTGCGTTTAGATAGTAGGATTCATAAGGAAAAGAGGGTTGAAGAATAGACAGGCCTACGTTCTCTAACCTGCTGCTTTTTCTGTCTAGTTTTTGATTCGCGGCCAAGAATAATCCACTTTCAGTAGAAATAAATAATGCAACGCTTAAACCTGCTGTCAGTAAACGTCATGAAACGTCAAGATGACGAAAGTACACAGAGCCATTTTTTCAGCTGGAAGTATGTCACCAAAGGGTATATCCAAACAGAGAAGGCTGGTGGCGATTTCAGAATTCACGATTAATTTATGCAGCGTAAAATACGACTGTTAAACAGAAAAGCAGCTACCTAAACATCAGTCATATACGATGTGAAGACTTAATTACATTCGCAATAGCACTCAGAAGAAACAACACTGATCACAACATGCAGGCTGGGTTGCCCTCATGACGGCTATGCTACTGCATTTCAAAATTCCACGGATTGCTCCTGGGACGACGGATATATCATGTCCTACGTGCAAAATAACAGCAACAGCATGAAGTTTTCGTTTGCTGCAACCGCGAGATACGGAAGACAGTGAGGTATGTACATTATTGTGTGAGTGTGCGAGTCGATGGTACTAAAATCATTTTCTTTATTCTCATAAGCCGTGCCTATTTGTTTTAATTGTTGCACACAACAAGCAATTAAAACGACCACTTGTAAATCTAGTGTTTCGAAGCGTAAGAATGTCAGCCACCGATTTTTCTAAAGTACTCTTCTAATCGTGAGGATCTCATGCACAGACGTTTCTTGTTATTGTCCACCAGGAAAAGCAATCTTAATGCTTCGGAGAACCTATGACATCCCAGTATATAACGAATACACAATATAATGACTGAGAATTTAATTCTGCCAGTTGCAACCCTGTTGCTTTATTTGCAAGTTAACATGCAGTTAAATATATTTTTAATTGCTGACATGCAATTGTACAGGGAGAATGTGGGCTGCCTGAAGCAAAATTTGGCTGAAACCTACTTCGGGAGTGGCCTTTGTCTCGTAGGCAACGTACGCTGATACACAAATAAATTGTACAAGTAAAGATACACGTATGCATCACAAACCAACCACGATAACTAGAGTGTCTTAGACTGTTGCTACCTTCCAATTTCTTCGTAATGACACGCCCCACCCACTATTAGTAAATCCAATTACTTGCAAGCAGAGATGCGTTAAACCAGAGCCATTTTTAATAAAATTGTCATTTGCCGTTCTCGTGTGACAGACTCAAAGATAACGTTTGCTTGCTCAAAAATAACGTGACGAGCATAATGAAGAAGAAAGAATACCCAAAGCAATTACCGGGCGATGATTTGAGTAGGAACCAGCAATGCAAGCTTTCCTTTCCCAATGTGGAAGGCACATATTTTGTTCCCGTAAGTAAAAAAAATATATTGTAAGTATGAACTTTAACCCCAGTTCTATATCGCGATTCAAGCGAAACTCCTAAACCGACTGCAATGTGCTGCATCAACAGTGGAGCAATTTTTTGGCCGATAAGCCTCAAAACTTACATTGTAAACCGGAACTAAAATCTCCTTTTTAAGTTATCCGTGACGATATGCAAAATCTGAAGTCAGAGTTTGAAAGCCCGTGATGCCTCACTTGTCCTTCGAAATGCCGTTCACTGCAAGGGAACAACACGCATATTTTGTGCGTTGGTAAATAAAGCACATGCACGTGATTTTATTTTGCCTTTATTTAAAAAACAGGTGTCAGGAGTTCAAGACGCCACCTCATTCTGAGCAGTGCAGAGCAATAGCCACCGAATTGACATGGCTAGTACCTTAAAAAAACTGACCGCGCGAGTGTCCATCAGTAAGCTCCTAAAAAGTCACACCTAATATGTATTTGAGGTTTGTCCTGACAACTGCCAAATAAAGCGTGATTTTAAATAACTGGCTCCCTTCATGCCCTACAGCTTTTACGCATGAGCAGTCTTGTTTGAATTCTTCTCTCGGCATATTTTCGCGTTCTACACAACCATCACAGTGTAGGTGTACATAAAGGATCATACTTGATGCAAAGTTTTCGTGCGGCCTCTACTGTCTTGATTTTTACGTGTTTGTCTCTTTTTATCAGGTTTAAACAAAAACTAATATTCTTTTAACAACTTTTAGATAATAGAATAACCCCCTGTAAATTTATGTACCACTTTTGTCTCGAACAACATTATCAAAAGGAATTCATTCCATCGTTGTTGTAAGATCAAGTGTGACGAGTCACCTTCCACCACAAGCCTTGATCGGCGTCCGTTCTGTCCCAGAGGCGTTCAATTAACAGTGTGTGAATACGAGCACGTTGTAATTCTATGAGCAAGATATTTAGGCAGAATACTACATCAACGAAGGATGAGTAGGACCGGTACAGCCCTACATCTAACTGAATTTTATTGTTAAAACGAGACATATAGGTAACCCCAGTAACAAATACTAAACAGTGTACCAGCGCAGTGAATAGGCTTACAACCGTTCCCCATCCTACTTGCTTTCATCTTCCCTAACAGCACGCACACTCGAAGACAAGGGCATAGAAGGAGACATGACGAGCGCTGCCTCATACCTACTTTTATTGACGAAAGACACGAAATTATACACTAACAAAACACCACTTGCGCGTGACAATACAAAAGAAAAACATCAGATTAACACAAAACAAGATATAGATAACCGAAGCCAACTCATCAATAGGTTACGACAGCTAGGTTACGCCAGTGCAAGAAACAAAACTTCACCGGTTATCGGAAAACTCGATTTCCTCGCGGCTAAGCGATATCGACGAATGGCTGCCGCTTGTTTTGCCTAGTTTGGAGATATGGTAGGCCTCGACCACCTCTCGGATGATCCTATCTTCATGTTTAAATGGCACTTTTGTTTGTGTGAAACGAGGGTAGCACTGTAAAGGACAGGTTTTACAATGCATTCAAACGTGCGCCTGGGAGTCATTTTAATACTATTCCTGAGCTCCATTAGGCACACATTCAGAAATCGCCCGGTTTGGCAAATATTCTGGCTCCCGCATACCAAAGGAATGCTGTAAACAACCCCCATGCAACACGGAACAATTGGGACTTTATGATTCACCCCACCGCCGCGGCACAGTCCTTTATAGTCTTTTATAGACTTCAACAAAGCCTCACGGGGTATGGAATAAAACAAATCCCCTACATGGAAGCTAAATGCGTGACACACACCAGGATTCTCATCCTACATGGACTTCCCTCCTTTCAACCGCCGAACACACACCGCTTAGCTTAACAGGCGCTGATAGGACCACGTCGACCCTATACCGCCTTCCAACATTCTTCAAACCGTGCGACAGTTTATTCACATAGGGGACGACAGCTAACCTTTATCTTTCTCTTTGAGGCGTACTTTCCGGCACGTCAGCTGACTGTGTACCCTTCAGCCACGTAATGAGGTCGTCACTGCTTTGCGCCAAAACATCATCAGGGTATCTAGCCGACTTAAGCCGGATTACTTGTTCCAAGAACGCCTCTTCGACCGTGTGAGAACAAGGCTTCTGTAGTGAGGATCGAAGGCAAGACATTTCAACACCACATTTCACATTTTTTGAGTGCCCCGACTCAAACTTCAATATTGGCTTAAGAGATCTTGGCCTGTATAGCCAGCACACATGACTGCTCAACAACTGGAGGGTTAAGTCCAAGTACTGCAGTTCATCAGACTGCGGTACTTCAAACGTAAAGGGCAACCATAACCCCTTTTCCTTGAACATGTCCAGAATGTGCGCCATCCTTTGCCCAAACCCCTGTTTTTTAGTAAACACTAGATAGTCGTCAATGAACCGGAATGTCCTGATGTGCATGTCCCCCAAACTCTGCTCCAGTGCCTTGTCTATTCTTCCAAGAAAAATGTTGCTGAGAGCAGGCGCGACGCAGGAGCCAATGCAAACTCCAGATTCTGTACATAAAACCCATCACGCCAGCCAACAACTGTGAACTGGAGGTAAAAAGACAGTAACTCTAAAAGTACCTCCACAGAAATTCCACAGCTCTGCCTAAACAGGGCCTCGTCATTGTCCTCCGTGATACAGTCTTTTATAGACTTCAACAAAGCCTCACGGGGTATGGAATAAAACAAATCCCCTACATGGAAGCTAAATGCGTGACACACACCAGGATTCTCATCCTTCAGAAACTTAACCACGGCACCAGAATCCGCCACAAGCATTGGGTTACCCACTGCCAGTGACTCAAGTTGGCTCTGCAAGTAGCTCTGCACTGCGAATTGCCATGTCCCCTTTCAGTGACAATAGCTCGAAGCGTGATCTCAGGCTTATGCGTTTTTGCAGAAAAGAATACTTGCAGGTGAGACAATTGAGCCTTCTTGACAGACGACCACACCTTCTCAAGGTTAAGGTCTTCAAGTAGGGTCAGGGCCCGTTCCTTAATCCTGCTCTTATTAACAGAAACAAGCCTAAAATTCTGTTCAATTGTACCACCGGCCTTTTCATGAAAAAGCCCTTTAGGCAGGACAGTAAAACACCCTTCTTTGTCCGATAGTACAATGCACAGCCCGTTACAAGCACACCAGCTCGCAATAGAACCCACTGGGTTGCGCTTGGGCCTGGCGCCCCCCGTTCGCTTCAACACATCAACACACTCGGGGAGCAACGTGCTCAAACATCCTCCGGAACCAGGTTCGCGTTGAAGCCCCGGCTCAGCCCATCGGAGCAGTTGGTGCTGTCCAAGGCAGTTCCTAACCCTGTTTAGGCAGAGCTGTGGAATTTCTGTGGAGGCACTTTTAGAGTTACTGTCTCTTTAGCTCCAGTCCACAGTTGTTGGCTGGCATGATGGGTTTTATGTACAGAAGTCTGGAGTTTGTATTGGCGCCTGCGTCACGCCTGTTCTCTGCAACATCCTTCTTGGAAGAATAGACAGGGAACCGGGGCATAGTTTGGGGGAGATGCACTGGACATTCCGGTTCGTTGACGACTATCTAGTGTTTACTAAAAAAACAGGGGTTTCAGCAAAGGATAGCGCACATTCTGGACATGTTCGAGGAAAGGGGGTTAGGGTTCCGCTTTACGTTTCAATGGCCGCAGTCGGATGAACTGCAGTGCTTGGAGTTAACCCTCCGGTTCTTGAGCAGTCATGTGTGCTGGGTATACAGGCCAAGATCTGTTAAGCCACTGTTGAAGTTTGATTCGGGGCATTTAAAAAATGTGAAATGCGGTGTTGAAAAGTCTTGCCTTCGATCATCACTACCGAAGTCTCGTTCACACATGGTCGGAGAGGCGTTCTTGTAACAACAAATCCGGCTGAAGTCGGCTAGATACCCTGATGAAGTTTTGGTGCGAAGCAGTGACAACCTCATTCCGTGGCTGAAGGGTACGCAGTCATCTGACGTGCCGGAAAGAATGCCCCAAAGAGAAAGAAAAAGGTTAGCTGTCATCCCATATGCGCATAAACTTTCGCACGGTTTGAGGAGTGTTGGAAAACGATATGGGGTCAACGTTGTCCTATCAGCGCCTGTTAAGCTAACCGGTGTATGTTCGGCAGTTGAAAGGAGCGACGTCCATGGAGCAAGCAGACGCCGCGGCTGCGGGGTGAATCACAAACACCCATATTTCCGTGTTGCACGAAGGTTGTTTAAGCTTTCTGGTGGAATGCGTGAACCAGTATATTGGCCAAACCAGCGATGTCTGAATATGCGCCTAATGGAGCACAGTAATAGCATTAAAAAGGACGCGCAGTCGCACCTTTCGATGCATTGTGAAACCTGTCCTTTACAGTGCTACGCTTATTTCAGACAAATAAAACTGCTATTTAAACATAAAGATAGGATGACCCTAGAGGTGGTGGAGGCCTACCATATCTCCAAAATGGGCAAAACGTGCGTCAGCGATCCGTCGATATCGCTTAGCCGCGAGGACATCGAGTTTTCAGATAACCGGTGAAGTTTTGTATCTTGCAGTGGCGTACGCTTTTGATGAGTTGGCCTCGGTTATCCATATCTTGTTTTTTTGTTATTCAGATTTTTTTCCTTTGTATTGTCATGCGCAACTGGTGTTTTGTTAGTATATGGTTTCGTGTCTTTCTTCAATAAAAAGTAGTTATGAGTGAGCGCTCGTCCTGTCACCTTCTTTTCCTTAGTCTTGGTGTATGGAAGATGACTAAGTACCAACTCGCCAAATTGTCGGATTTTTTTTTCGCTTGCTTTCACGTCCCCAGGAAGGCGAGCGCTTAAGCAGTCAAAGGAGGTCATGTTGACGAAATCTTCGCCCTAAATATGCATTTGAGCCACTTCTATAATTACCCGCCGCGGTGGCTCAGTGGCTAAGGCGTTGCGCTGCTGAGCACGAGGTCGCGGGTTCGATTCCCGGCCGCGGCGGCCGCTTTTCTGATGGAGGCGAAAAGCAAAAACGCCCGTGTGTACGAGATTTCGGCGCACGTTAAAGATCCCCAGGTGGTCAAAATTAATCCGGAACCCTCCACTACGGCGCGCCTCATCGCCTGCGTTGCGTCGGCGCGTTAAACCCTACAAATCATCACTTCTATAATTTTCCTTCTGCCCTGATGTGGGTCACGGGACACAACAGTGCGTCGTTCAAACAGCTGCGAACGCGTGCAAACATGGATATGACTGGCCAAGTTCCGATCTGTGCCCTTTTCACGCGAATGGCATAATCACGAAGGCGTGAATTAAATCGACACACAGAATGACCCTGGTAATGTCATATTAAAATGAAGTTAACAAAGGCCTGTTTAGGCGCTAGTTGGTATACTCAAGAATATTAGCGTGCGCTGACTAATCGGGCGAAGCATAGCGACAATGAGAAAACACAAACCATACGTTGGTGCGCAAACTAGCAACTCGTTTATTGAAAGCCTTCCCTCAACAGCACTCAATGTTGAGGCGATAGCAAAGATTGACAAAGAAACATCCGGCGGCACATGAGCGCCCGCGCACGAAGATATCCCTTTTAATCCATTTAGAAATGAATGTTCACTAGCCATCGAATATTTAAAAACAACGCTAAAGCTTTGAATAAACCACTTGCTGGCTCGCGTACCATCGTATGGTTTGTCTTTTTCCACTGTCCCTTTCCGTAGTTCAAGTATGCAGGGCACGCCAATATCGAATTCGTAACAATAGCCAGGACGAACGAGCAGCCTATGGGTGCCAGTGACAAGACGTCTGTCGCTGATATTGCAGCCGACCAATAACGTTGTAATAAATAAAAAAGCAAGGAGGGAGAACCGATGCTTTTATCAAGGATGTCTTTCATTAGCATTTTTTTTAGTGTCAACACCGTACGACGTTGGCACGGCAGTGGGTGATGAAAGGACGGGAAATCACCACTCCTTTGTCGATGCCCGAGCGCACCTTACAGGTACATTTATTTGGAAATGTACTGCGGTCACAGCTGCTTCTCTCAAGTGCGTTGTTCGTGTAAACGCCGCTTCGAGCAGCGCATAGCTCCCTGTCTGGATGGTGTCTGCCACGTTTTGAGGTGAGAAGTGCCGCCGGTGCAAAAGTTTGAACCGGCGCGGTGCAAGTGCGTGTGTCTTCTGATCATCGTCGGCATCATCCTTTAATCGCGAAGCATCTGTATTGAGACTTACCGAGAAAACCCGTCTGCCCGAATGTAACGCGTTATGTGCCACACATTCGCTGCCCAAAACAATGCTTCATAAGAAAAAAAGTGTACAAGCATTGAGGTTGGACGTGCCTCTTGGGATTGACTATGCTCTTGGCATACTGCCCTACGGGTTCATTCTGAAAGGCCACAAACACGATGTTTGTCTATCGCATTTCGCAATTACACCAGTGCTGCAACTATACCAGCATCAATATAACAAAGCTGCAAACATCCCAACCACGATAATGCAATTTTGCACACTACCGGTAAGAGGGCTGGTGGTAGAGTGGCCGGAGAGCGCGCAATTCCGGGATCAGTGCCGCGTGTTCAAGAAGCTGGGCGTGGTAGCGTGGCGGAAAGGGTCACAGTGACTGACTACCAACCTGTGCCGTTCAATCACTTTGTGACCTGGTTCAGACACCCGTGTTGTCTATGCTACCATGTTGTCGAGAAGAACGTAACGCCTCACTAATGAAAACCCAAAACACAAAAACGCTCAGCCAAAGAACCCGCATCGTCTGCTAACGAAAAAACTGAAAGAGACCCAAAGTGCACCACTTTCTATAAACAATAGTGGAACGAAAGAAAAGAAACGGCGACGACATTTTATCACCTCTAAGCCGCGAGGCTGCAGGCAAAGCTTCCACGCCGAACAAGCGCGGAAAATTTAAGCCTATGACACCCAACCCGATGTTGACAAATGAGTTCACTTCTATGAGGATGGAGAAGGAGTCATGAAGTCACAAAATGCCCATTTCACAAAAACGAAGGCTTCAATTCAGCTGTGGAGAAGTCTAGGTTATACAAGCCCCTCACGAAGAATGCCATCGTGTACAGCATATGCACGGCAGTCATCCCAAACCGCAGCTAGTTCACCCTCGTGAGAAGTTCTTTAAATATAAGTTCCTTGAAGACGACTTCGGAACATCGGACAACGTGTGCGACAGCCCGTGGTTTCGGCCTGGCGTCGCAAAAAACAACTGTCAAATCTATTTCAGACGCTACATAAAGCTTTTCGAGATAATTCAGTTTAAAGTAGATAAATCACAACAAGCACAACATAAAGACCCTGTGTATAACCTGAGGTAGGTAAATGTATTTGCCTAATTCACGGATGCTTCTCTCCATTCTAGCGCCTACTTTCAGTGTAAGTCGGATGGTGCTTCAACAATGCTAACGACCGTAATTTCTTAGTCCTTTTGTCTCCCATGATTAACACATCGCGTTTAAAGCGCGTTTTCCTGTCCACGCGACTTCTTCTCGCCTTTGCACAAAATACCTCGAGTTAAGACGGCAAAAACTTGCCGATCAATTCAAAAGGTTCCCTTCATTTAGATAACTCGCAAACAAGTTGGTGCGATATTTACCCCACATTAATAAGTGTCTACACCTGTATATGTGGACTGGACGGGACCACCCGTCCATCCGTCCGTAAAGCTTGATGTGTCTTAATTTATGTGCAGAGAGAACGCGGTATCATTAAAAGTGCGTGTAAAATGTGAAAAAAAAATCAGTTGCTCGCAAATAAAAATTGTTTCCAACACAAATCATGGGATAGAGGCCAAGGTTTGGATCACGTGAAGGCAACTCTAATTCATGCTTTTCTCACGCCCGTTAAACAGTCTGGTAGGTCAGAAAATCTCCCACCCAATGTTTTAACCTTGATCATAAGCCAATTGATGGAAGGGTTCTCACATAACCAGATTGGGCGCCATGTTGTGGAAACCCAGTGGTTCCACCGTTCAAAAACTTGTTTTCGGCCCAACCAACGAGCCCATAATTTTATGGTTAAGGATGATATCTATTATTTCCACCTCCTGAAAGCACTTATCATATTTTGTACTTGTGGTGGAATGGCACAAAATTTCACTTCCGCGAACCAAAAGGGCATACTCGATAAAATCTCTCTAACATGGCTAATTCACTAGGCTGAAGCTTGAATTCAAAATTTGCACCCGCATAGACCCATACGACTGTTGCCCAGGGCGTGACCCAACAACGTACAACCTCGACAGAGCTTCCGCTAAGGGGGTTTATCCTAAGGCCTAGTCACCCTCAACTTACCATGCCAATAGGAGCCCGACAACGAGAAATTTACTCATCCGCTCGCTTTGATATATGCGCTGACGACATTGTCGTCTGGAACAAAGCAGCCGACTGCCACACCAAGAAATATATGCAAATTGGATTACAGCCCGAGTAGTGAACTCGTTAGAGCCTTTATCTACGTTGGATTTTGTACATCGGATCCAATAAAATAGAACATATGAGTATTATTTGCAAACGAGACATGGTTCTGCTCAGATCATCGCTCTCTGCATCAGATAGGCTGATTTTACATTTAAAAATACCACTGTAATTTTGCAACTTGTACCTGTTACACACAGCCACCCTAGATCTCCTTTAAACTAAACCCCTTTTCCCACGTCAAAAGACATTTAGTGGGAAGGAGTGGCGCCCCTGACACACAGCAACCCCCGATCTCCGTTGAGTAGCTCCCGTTACTGACACACCAAGAAAGTGGCGCTGGCAGCTCTGTGGAAAAAGCATGCACAATAGCAAAAATGAAGTGCGGCCAATAGGTCTTCTTTATTATATTAGAGAGGAACATAAATGGGTAATTTCACATATTTGTATTAAACCGCAATGATGTAGTGCTTTTTTAGCCTATGTTCCGTGCCTAATCTGGACAAGTGGGCAGATGTTCACAAAAATACATTACGATTGGGCTGGTTTGGTGCCACTTTTTTCGTTGCGATTTGAACAATTTATGAGAGTATTATGAAATCGCATTTCGTCTCAATACGTTCTGAGAAGCTTATGACTGGCAAGGGCCTGCTTACGAGGCTGCGCTGCTAGCTGCTCTTTTTCGTCCGGGAAAGGAGATGGGCGAGCACCCCTTACGGGCAATGCCGCTCCGTGGAAGGAGATTCTCCTTTGTCGTGTGTCACCGAGGTGAACGCCGTTTCGGTAGCAGTCCTTCTCTGCAAAGGCCTTTTAGGCGCCCGTGTGTCAGGGCTATTACAAGCCCTAACAACCTTGTAGTTGGAATCTACCTTTCAGTACAACTTCGGGTGCCACTGCACCCCAGCAATGTGATTTCCAACAAATAGGGAGATGACTAATAGTCCTCGTGCGGAATACCAGAAAGAGCCGTATAAGTATAGTATAAGCACCGTACGTTAGAAGTATAGTACTATTACAGCACTGCATTTGCGATATCTGCGTCCACGACATTTCAGGTTTTTGGAAATTTCCGACCGCGCCCTGACCTCTAAAATAGCGGGTGTCTCCCACCACTTGGGTTGACGTCCTCAACATAACATACCCCTTTTTTCACTTAGAGATTATGGGAAGAAACACCTTCAGGCTTTCAGAAATATTTATAGTTTTAACAAGGCCAGGGAACGCGGCAGTGCAGAACAAGCACAAGAAATATGCGCAAGTGATACTGAGCTCCACGTGGAAGAAGGAACTCATTTAGACATGGGCTAATTTGAGAGATACAAGCGCGGAATACCAAACATTGAATAAACAAAAATTAATGCACTAAAACCCGTCTTGAATCTTGATTCCTTTTCCGGAGGCATACCACCATGGGAACGCCCATTGAAAACAGTAATTAGACGACACCTGCTTCGCGCCATTCGCAATGGCAGGGAGAGCTTGGTTAAAACGACTTGCCAAGACAAGGCAACAGATTAATTAGGGACCTTCACCACGCATCTGTTGATGAAAACGCAGAGGCGATTGCAGAGATATATACAGACACGCCTCGTCTGGGCAGATCAAATCAATTAGTTACTGTGCATAGCCTTTCTAAAGAAGCTCCGCTCTCCGCCATCCTCGGAGCTTTGTAACAGGTACAAAATTGTAGCCGTAATTTTTCCTCTTGAAAACACCGTGATATCACGTACTCACACATTGAATATTGCATATTGAGAAATAAATCACCCATTTACGGCCAGTTTGACAGCCACTACACTATTTCAACGATTAAAAAACTGCACGGCGAAAATGTTCCATTGCGCTAGGTCTGCACGGCAGCTCATGCCCCGGGGACTACAAGTAGCCAGCTGACGCGCACTGCGGCCCAGGGTTGTGTCCCTAACACTCCAATGGCTACCTCACCGGTTCCAATGTGCAGTAGTAGCTTCTCCTCCGCTACCGCTGCATCCCTTCCGCTTTGGCCGCAGTGATATCAAAAATACAAGGTGGCGAGCAGAAAACAGCTCATTGCCGCATCACAACCAAGGTTGATCTCATCTCTGAATTATCCGAGGCGGCAGGGAGAAATCTTTTTTGCAGAGAACTATGTTAACTCGTCATATACCAAGTATATCATCCATAAATGAGCTCGCCAACATTTCGACTCGCACCCTAGATGTTTTTTTGTCAGCCACAAGCTGGCCCTAACCCGCATTTGATATGGAGCTGTCCTCACTTTGTTCGTAGTGGATGTGAGCTGGTTCCTTAGCACGCTCTCCTGATAAACGTAAAAGAACACTTACGAAGAGCTTATAGGAAACCTGGTACTATAACGGGTTATGGCTATTAGGCGGTGATAATCAGGACATTTTTATTCCCAGGTAGACAGAAGGCAGGTGTGTATGGGTGCAAACATCGTATGCCGCTGCGACCTTCCCCAGCCAGTCCAAGACTTTGTCTTACGTCGCGGCGTTCTGCTGCGCATGGCAATTAATTATAGGCACTATTTTCTAGATCACTAGAATCAAAGTGAAAGCGTGTACGCTTATGTAGTCTTTCTTATGACTAGCATCTGTGAACGCGCAACACAAATGAATATTTGTTGTACCTTTCATTACAACTTTGTGTCACATCTGAGTTGTCTATATCGTAAGCTCAATAGCTTCACGGATCATCCCTCTTCACAGACGGCAATGGCTCACGTTCCTCCCGTCACGCTTATTTATTTGTTTATTTATTTATTTATTTATTTATTTATTTATTTATTTATTTATTTATTTATTTATTTATTCGGCTATCTAATCGCTCTTGTTTAGCATTACTGGAGGAGAGGAGGTGTGCAGAAATGCGATGATAATTCAAGAGTTAACACGGCATGATACAAGCCGACAATGAAGACATGGGCTCAATACATGCCATCGCACATTCGCGCATATGCGCAAAACATGTGCACAGTATATCACGAAAGAAAAAGAAGTGGCGGAACCACATCAGCATCACAGGCGTCAATCTTACCAGAAAAATCAGCACAATTTTGTCACTGCGACAATAACAATATGAATAAAAAGTGAACATGGAGGAATCACAAAGCAAGAAACGTTCATTTAGATAGGACTGCCATGACATGAGGAACAAAATTCAAATATAAACATGAAACTCTGCAAACTAGAAGCTGGCTCTTTCCCTTATTCGTTTTAAGTGCTACTTTATTAAACGGGCTCATGCGCAGAAACCCTTCCCGTACCACCGAGGTATAACGGATAAATTAAACACATTGAAATTGGATGTTTGGATTTTAAATCGAAAAAAATGTAAAAAGGTAATTACTCACGCTAATTACACAGAAAAAGACTCACTACAAAACATAGTAAATACAAAGGACACAATAGGTATTATCGCGTTATTGGCCGCTGACTTTTTTCCTGCGTATGTGTGAAATTGTGACAAAATATTTGAGTAGGTATTGCAGAATAGTAGCGTTAATAAGTATTTTCATTCGTTATAAAATTTTTGATGTTTCTGTATGTTTTACAACTGAGGCTTCCTTCTTCGAGATAATTTATATGCGCATTAAAAATTTGTGTTGTGTTCTTTCGTTATGGGGCAGTCCTGTAAATAGTAGAGGAAACTGCGTGCTGGTTGGTCGCATTTATATTACATTTACATTACAGTTTAAGTGTTACAGCGGAAATCGAAGTTCGTGATAGAAGCTGCGTTTTTTACACCATTCCTATATTGTGTTTCACAGTAAACGCCATAAAACGACGCCATAAAAAATTCCCAATGTTTCAACTACGTTTTCATCGTTAATGTGATCCGAACGCCATAAAACGACGCCATAAAAAATTCCCAATGTTTCAACTACGTTTTCATCGTTAATGTGATCCGAACGCAAAATGTTACGGTCCGTGCTTCAACAGCAGTGATGTTTGTAAATCGCAAAGCCATCACTAGAGAAATTCGCAGCCCATTTAGCGTTGAATGCAGTACCCAAAAGGATATGTTTCTTTGCAGGATGAAGAGTGTGAGGACGATTGCCGCCTACGATGCTTCTACCAGGACGGGCACAGGCTGCAACGTAACATCACTGAAAACGTATCTCGCGGACAATTCCCCATGCGGCCTGTCAGACAACGTAGGTTGACTGCCCTCTGCAGCCTCTCTGTTTTGTAAACATTTACTATGACCGTAAGAATAGCTCCTGGCGCAGACAAAGCCACTACAGCAATAGCCGCTGTAGGCTGGGTGTCAGGCTTGTCTAGGGTAATCGAGCGCACGGGTGCGGAGCATGCTGGCGACATGTCAGGCATTTTTTTTCAAATAAGCCAGATCCACCGAAGCGCGGATTTGAAAAGAAGCGCAAGTTTGTTACGGGAGCTAAATGCAGTGCACTCAACCTTTTATATGATATATTTTACATGTGAGCTAGAGGAAATTATGCCACAAGTAAATTAAAACTTCTGCCATGAATCTGAGCAATATTGCTGTGATAAGTTTGCATTGGGCTCATATTCAATTGAAAGACTCAAGCTGATGGTGCATTCTTGCAAGAACGTCATTGAAATTGACTTTTAAGCATTGTGCGATTGAGTTTTGGTGAAAACGGCATTAAAAATATGCAATAGGGTTTCAAGAAGAGTAGAACTATACATAGAGAGCAGGTGAGTCCTTTTGGGAACATTTGCCACGCTTTGCGAATTCTTCCATAGGATAATTATTTTTTGCACCCCTCAAGGCACTACCAAAGTAAGCAAGCTCTTCATTGCGTTGCCCTAATGTCCAGAACCCTCCACAGAAGGGGCTCATACCTTATTCTTCTCCTTGAAGAACTGGTCCGTTCTCTCAGAGCGGAGCGGCGGGGGGGTAGGAAGGGTGCCAGGGCTTGTAAGCGGTGGTTATTTAGCTAGGTCCTGAAATGTAAATACGGGAGTAGAACAATAAATATAACCAGAGTTATTTCGTAAGAACAGGGGAGACGAAATAAAATCATTGTTTCACATCTCTGTTTCACTTCGGTCGCTTGCGTTCACTTTGTCATTGACATCTGGGGACAGATCTTTCGCCGATCTCGTAGTTGTCGTCTCAATTCATAGTAAGCCAGCTTTTTAGGGGAAAGTTGCCGAGTTCTTCTTGTCACTGCATCTTATCCGACTCACTTTGGAGTTTCCCGATCTGGCTCATTTCGAAAAAAAAACCGGCTGATGTGCTGTCAGCCCATGATGGCAGCATGCTCCGACATGCTGGCAACACGCTGACATGCGGGGTGGAGACAGCTTGCCACTTCGCTTGCGCGGAACTCGGACGTGCTTGGGCCAGTCATCGTTTAGCAATGGGCCACTCTAATTTGCAGACGCCACCACCCGGTAGGTGCGTTTCTGTTCTGGAGTTCTTAGAGTTCCTGTGAATAGCTCCCCTGGGGGAGCAGAGGTGCGCGTGCATCCGCCATAATGAGTTCGAGGTGGTGCGAGAAAGCCACCCGTCCCACACGTAGTAGCTGCCGCGGGGGCGCCGAGGCAGCGGCAGTGGCGAGGAGGAGTGGCGAGGAGCGGCCGCTTGAAAACTGGCGCACGATATTCGGCTGCTTATCAGATGAGCGGTGGCCGCTGCCGCCGCTTCCACAACTGCCGATGCACAGTTGAGCAGAACTGGCTGAATACGGGGTCTTGTGCGCAGCACTGAAAGTGGGCTTTCTGTCGAACTGGAACCCGCGGCATGAGGCAATCAGAAGCGCAACTGTTGCGCTACGAGATATACAGGAACTCTAGGAGTTCTAGCCATGAGCGGTGACACAGGAGATTATCGCATCGTTTGATGTGATGCGTTAAAAGCGCAGGCGGTTACGTAATCACGCAAAACGGTTCGACCGAAAGTGCAGCAGGGCATTCTTGTTGCGTGCATTTCGTTTGCTCGCGTGAGATACGCAAGATTATCGCAGGTTATTTCGTGCGATTACGCAGCGGCCTGATGTGATATAGCACGGCGTCAAACGACCAGTCTATCTGGCCTGTCACCGGTTATGGCTGGAACGGTGGAAGTCAAGCGCCCATCGTGGATGGTGGCGTCTGCAAACTAAAGTGGAACATGGGAAACGACGACCGGTCCGACCCTGTCAAAGATCCATTGGCAAGCTACCTCCAACTTACAGCCAACTGTAGATGTCAGCGGTGTCCGGACCCGTGTGCTCGCTTTCCCTAGCGAAGTATGACGCGCACTGGACGTCCGACGTGCTGAAACATATAATCCGTAGACCACCAGGAAATGCTGGTTTTGTTGAGTGTCTTGCTTCAAGGCATTTTCTATAATTACCGACGTAAGAAAAACTGCGATGTGCACTGGCCTATGCCCTCATTTGGCGTGGGGTAAAGTCTGCCGAAGAAATTATTGGCTTCCTTCTTCCCAACATATTCAGCTATCCCTTTCTAAGGAAAGTCCGGTATCACTTGCTGCGATCACAAGTACCCACTTGGATGCTTTGTAACTTAAGCGCTTCTCTTCTTCTGAGCCAATCATCATCATCATCATCACCAGCCTATCTACGCCCACTGCAGGGCAAAGGCCTCTCCCATTATTCTCCAATTACCTCGGTCCTGTGCCAACTGTGGTCCAATTTATCCCCGCAAACTTCTTGATCTCATCTGCCCATCTAACTTTCTGCCGCCCCCTGCAACGCTTGCCTTCTCTAGGGATCCACTCTGTTACCCTTAATGACCAGCGGTTATCTTGCCTTCGCATTACATGCCCTGCCCACGTCCATTTCTTCTTCTTAATTTCTGATTGATTGATTGTGGGGTTTAACGCGCCGACGCAACGCAGGCGATGAGGCGCGCCGTAGTGGAGGGCTCTGGATTAATTTTGACCACCTGGGGATCTTTATCGTGCGCCGAAATCTCGTACACACGGGCGTTTTTTTGCTTTTCGCCTCCATCAGAAAAGCGGCCGCCGCGGCCGGGAATCAACCCGCGACCTCGTGCTCAGCAGCGCAACGCTTAGCCACTGAGCCACCGCGGCGGGTGGTTCTTCTTAATTTCTACTAATATGTCTTTAACACCAGTTTGCTCCCTGACCCACTCCCTTCTCTTCTTGTCCCTTAATGTTACACCTATCATTTTCCGCTCCATTGCTCGCTGAGCCGTTCTCAATTTAAGTTGAACCCTCTTAGTGAGCCTCCAAGTTTCTGCCCCGTAGGTGAGTACCGGTAATATGCAGCTGTCATACACTTTCTTCTTCAGCGACAATGGTAGGGCTGCTATTCATTATCTGAGAATGTCTGCCATATGCACCCCACCCCATTCTGATCCCTCTAATTATCTCTGCCTCATGGTTGGGATCTGGGGTCACAACTTGGCCTAAGTAGATATATTCGCTTACCACTTCCACTGCCTCGCCACCTATCTCAAACTGCTGTGCTGTCCCGAGGTATTGATCATTACTTTAGTTTTCTGCATATTATTTTCAGGCTCACGGTTCTACTCTGTACGCCCAGTGCGGAAAGCATGCTCTGCAATTCGTCCCCCGAGTTACTGAGCCAGTACCTTTTTCCAAATGTACAGGGCACTACATCAGGACTATGTGAAATAAAAAGCTAACAGTGCGCCATTGATACAGCTATTGTGGCTCGAGGGTATAAGTGCTCTAAAAATAATCCCTGCAGCCTGCTTAACCTTGCAGGGGCGTAGGATAAATTATAATTAATAAGGTATACTGTCGGCTTCATTATATACTAAAGGGAGGAGAAATGGTTGGCGCTAAATTACTTTGACCGCGGTATGTGCACTTAAACTTTGGATTACACCTACCGTTGCAATCAACCAAAGCAAACAGCTCAGTTGGGTTCGTATAAACTTGTGGACTCCTCCGAATTTCTATTCCGAAATTCCATGTCTAGCTTAACGCTAAACCCCAAGCAATTTAAATAGTTATGTTTATATAAAACGAAAAAAAACTACTTCTCTGCCATTCTTCAAACAAAATATTCAGGTGTCACACTTTTAGATGTTACTGCATCTCATTCACTCGCCTTGTCCATGCAGCGTCGTCGACGTTGTTGTCGTCCGCCCCTCCCCCTACACTATAAAAAAAATAATAGTTAGCGGCGCCAGGTTGTGATCCCACGACCCTGTGGGCGGAACGCGAGATACATGGTGTTCTTCCCACTGCGCCACAAAACCGAGACAGCATCAAATGCTACGAACGCGCCTTATATCCTTGAATCATTCAAACTACGTCAAGATGCTACTGATACAACGCATGATGGGGCAATGATTAACACTTGCAATAAAAGAAAAGAAGCTCCCACTTACAGCAACAATCATGGAGTAAAGATCGTTGCGACAGCGAAGCCCCAAGCATACCACTTAGAGAGATTGACCAAGATTGGCCAATAAAACATAATAATAATCATAAAACATAATAATCATACGCGTTCCCGACACGTTTCACGCGATTTCAGAATCAATCCAACGGAAACACCAAGTGAACGCCACGATGCGTCGCATCTACATAGGGTTCCCCTCGCGGGGAGGTGGGCGCAATTTTTTCCGTTAGCTTTAACCATGTAAAGCAAGAACCACACCCGTGACTGTTTTCCTCTGTATTTTTCTATCGTAATGTGTTTCGCGCCTGAACTACCTCTCAACAAACTTACGTAAGACTTCATTATTTCTCACTGAACAATCATTTTTGGAGAAAGCAAAGCTTGGCCACACCGGGAGAAGGATCGTGTTCACTTTATCCACGACTGCTGATAGTAACGCTGGTCTCGGTGTTTGTTCTCACGAATTCAAATTCATCCCCAAACAAACCTCCTTAGCGTTACGATTCTATCGCTTGGCGCCACCCGGGCAACTCCAGTGAAATTTTTATACTGCTTCTGCGATATAAAGAATGGCTTGAAAACGGCAGGTTTGCAACTAAACAAGAATAAAATATGGTGAGGATCGTCTACAACTTGCATTCTTCACACTGTTGTAGAGTCTAAATCTTGTAACTTCTGTGAAATAACTCACATACTGAATGTTGAAAATAAAGAGGAGGAAGCGCGCCACCAGCGCAGCCACCCTCCGCGGGGGCACACTGGCTAAGGCGTTGCGCTGCCGACCACGTGGTCGCGGGTTCGATTCCCGGCCGTGGCGGTCGCTTTTCTGATGGATGCGAAAAGCAAAAACACCCGTGTGTACTAGATTTCGGCGCACGTCAAAGATCCCCAGGTGATCCAAATTAATCCGGAGCCCTCTACTACGTCGCGCCTGATCGCCTGCGTTGTGTGGGCGCGTCAAACCCTACAATCAATCAATCAACCACCAGCGCAGCCAGCGGGAGCTCGCTTCATGAGCGCGGCTCACGCCGCAGTCGGTCTTAGCCATCCTTAATTGCCGAATGTCTGGTCTCCTCGTTCCCAAAGCCGCCTGTATAAACATAGCCTAACGCGTCGCCCGCTTTCCAATGGGAGTGGTAGGGACGCTTATTTCAAGAACTCATCCGGTATGTGGCGCATGCCGGCGGAACCACTTACGTCACTTACGTCACTGCTCGCGAGTCGCGAATAGTGCATCTACTTTTGCAGAGTGTGTCTATTAGCTTGCCGAGGATGATGATGATGATGATGGTTAAAGGCCCTCCATTTGTGTAGGGACGTCGGTTGTCACCAACCGACTTGCCTGTGTTACTCTACCCTTCACTAACCTAAACTCCCATAATTTCCCCCCTTTCCTGCCCTTGCACTCCTGTTTAACTCCCCCATCTGATTCTATTTCGGTATTATACTCATTCTACGTCCCACTCTCTTCCCTACGTTTCTTCCACCCCCACTATAGCCGCCTTCGTCACTTCTGTGTCCCTGAAGTTGAGGCTCCCCTGATACCAAAGCCCAAAGCCTCCGTCAACGACGCTTCAAAATCGCCCCGTCGCGATCGTATCGCTGTGCAGTCTATGACAATATGCCGTACCGTTTCGTGATTCCTGCCGCAGCATAACAGTTTCGTCCGGTTGCCTGTAGATAGCCCTGTATGACCTTGTTCTCAGACACCCCACCCATGCTTCAAAAAACAATGCAGTGCCTCGCGTATTGCCATAGAAACCTTCCTTCCTGGTTTCTAGTTTCTCTCTTGTATAAGTCTCCAGCGTTGCCTGCCCCTTGAAGGCGTGGGAGCGCTGCCTGGGGAACACTAGAAAAACTGTGCACTATTTTGCATAGTTTCGGAGAAGCGGCGCCGGTTAGCGGACATGAAAGCACGTAGGAAGCGTACGGAGAGGGAAAGGGCAAGAGAGAGCAACAGAAGAGTGGCTGTTTGGTCATTTTCGCTCACGCGTTCGGCAAGGATTATACAGGCGGCGTTGTCGTTCCCTTTCGCTACACAAATATCTGGTGCCGAACACGCAGCTGTCCAGGCCGGGGAGTTCTCCGCACTACCGCCAGGAATATGACGGCACTCGATGCGCTGCTGCAGAACTAGGCGGCAGCGACTCTCGACTTGGAGAGGCATCTAGACATCATTCTTGACAAGTAGCGAGCCTTGCACGAGCTGGAAAGCCAGATTCAGGGGAGTCTCCCCGAAGAGGAATTTGACGCCGGAGTTTTGTACGCAAATGACTACGGCAAGCGCACCTGCGCCATTCGCACGCGCGTGCGCTCCGTCACGAGCCCGGCCCCTCAACCAGCACAGCTACAGCCGAGTCTGGTGAGCCTTGCGGGAGCGCAGCTTCGCAGCCTCGACCGGGCATCCTTCAGGCAACGCAGGGAACCCACTTTGCCACACTTCCGAATCTCCAAATGCCGACGTTCTCGGGCGAACGACGCGACTGGCAAGGGTTCTGGAATCAATACGATTCCAGCATCCCCTCGCACGAACCTTGCCATGCATAGAGAATTTCAAGTACCTGCTCTCGTACGTTACCGGTCCCGACAAGGACGCGATCAATGGCATAAAGGCTGGCTGACAACTGCGACTTTGCAGTCAAGGTCATCACCAACCGATTTGGGCGGAAGGACCTTCTCGTGGACGACCACCCAAACAAATTGCTCGCCCCATGGAATCCGCGCAGAGTTCGGCCGACGCCGACAAATTACAGGTCCTCTACGACAGTCACGTTTCGCATAAACGTGTTGTAGGGCCTGGGGATCTCCTCGTACCAGTACTCCGTGGTGCTCCACCACGTTCTGCTGCTGACCTTACCGCACGACCTGGGCCTCCTGTACCGGCAAAGGCTGAAGGAGGCGCAGCAGGACGCATCCGAAGTTTCCGCGTCCCTTTCCGCCAGATCCAAGGAAATCAATATTATCCTGGAATTCTTCCGCTTCCAGGTGGAAATTCGAGAGGAGAGCGCATCAGATCGTTCTTTTCAGTCCATGCGCCGCGGCCTGAGGAGACAGCATTCATCGGCTCCACTCATCGATCCGCCAACCGCGATGCCTCTCGGTACCCAATTGAAGTCTTCGGGGTCTGGTGCCCGTATGTTCTGGCGCTCGTATGTCAACATTGCAACGCTCAGAACCACGTTCTCACCCACTGCACATCGGCGGTATCACCCGAAAAGAAGCGAGAGCGACTGCAGGCAAACAGGTACTGTTTCAGCTGTGCGGAAAGCACAACTATTTCGCAAGACACTGCAGAATAGCCAACAGTCTTGTCTGCAGCCACTGTTACCATCGGCACCTCACGTCGCTGTGCAACATCCAGCTCCCTGCGGAAGGTTTCGGGCCCACCAGTCCAGAGTCGGGGCAAAGTCGGAGCATTATGGCAACAATCAAAACAGCCAGCGTGGTGACATACGCGTCGACCAGCGGTGCAGGATCCATGTCGGCGCTGCTCCAGACAGGCCGTGCATTGGTCCTCGGCAAGAGCCGCCAGCTGCTCGTTCGCATTTTGTTGGACACCGGGAGCCAGCGAAGTTACGCGACGTGTCCCGAGCGCTTTGTTGTCCGGACAACGGTATCGAACATCTAAGGCTTGCTACGTTCGGAGATGCTCTCCCGGAAGCATCTGTTACGTGCAACAGGGTCAATTTGACTCTTAAAAGGCCGGGTTATGACTAGAACATCTCAAATGAGGCCTTCGAGGTTCCCAACTGTCACAAGCCCGCCCATCAGCCAAGAAATCGTTCATGCAATGGCCGCTAAGGGTCATGTTGCTGCTGATGCCCGCCTTTCGGCCACGTTTCATGAGCACCTAGTTAACGTGCTGATCGGGTTGGACGCCTATTGGAATGTTGCAACAGGAAGTGCGTGCGCAGGTATACTGGCGAACTCAGTGCTTCCCTATCAGCCAGATCACTCGACAACAAGCGTTTATTGCTTCCAAAATGCCCTACCAGCCGTAGCGCGCCCTTGTGAGCAGGCACCAATGCCTGCGTTGTTCAGCACCACACTGGAAATTGAACACTCGACCTTGCCGAGAAAACGAGAATACTTCTTTGCCTGTGGCACATCGACGGTCGCCGAACAGAAGGCCACGAGCCGCACCCTTCTACAGGAGAGAGCGCGCGGACTACGTTGCGTAGTTAAAGTTCAGAGGGAACGATTATGTGAGATTTTCATTTCGTGTAGCTACTGCGATATTAGATGGATTTTGATACTTCTTGCGGAAGGAGGTCTCTGGGACAATAGACTTTACCCCAAAGTGCATTCCTAATGCTCACGAGATTTTGGCGCACGATAAAGATCCCCAGGTGGTCAAAATTAATCCGGAGCCCGCCACTACGGCGCGCCTCATCGTCGGCGTTGCGTCGGCGCGTTAAACCCTACAATCAATCAATCAATCATTCCTAATACTCAGAGGTAAGAGCTGCACGAGATGCCAGGGAGGCTGCTAGCCAGGCAGCCACGTCTGCCTTGCAATGTGCCGGCAGTAGGTCGCTAGAAATCCGCACAACTTAGATTTGGCGATGAATTTGTGCCGCAATTTGGTGAGCACTGTGGGACATCGTAGGACTACTGGTGACTACCCTAAGTAAACGAACAGCTTGAAGGGCATAGCGGTGAATTAGGGGGCCTGCTCCGGCATGCAAAGTGATTCCGGTTACAGTCAGCAAAGCCTCTCTATGGCTTTAAGTTCCTCAGAGTACGTAAAATGGAGCTTGTGGAAACTGAAATCAGAACGTCCTTTTGAAAGGTGGGAGGGTAGTGGAATAAATGGTGGTGTAAATTACAGTATCTTGAATTATGGCGGGCGCCGTATATGGGATGGTGAATCCAAATGGAAGGTGGTGATCAGTTTGGGCAATGCGTTCGTGAAGGGCCGATGCCGAATTAGTTTACTCTGGGGCGACACGGGCGATTGGCTTTTGCAAACTTTCGAGATGAAAGAACTCGCTGCGGTAGGAATGGTAGCAGGGGGGAATCTGCGTACCATGAGGCAAGGGCCAGTGAATATTGCGTTATGGGAGCAGTTGGTAGTGCTCGCGCTAATCGCACAATGCCGCCTATAACAGGCAAGCTTCACAACGTTGATAAACAAGTTCATCCAACCTGATCGGAATGTTACGGCTATCTTGTGCTCGTTACGAATGTGCTCACCCTGGTGCGATAAAAAATGTTTCACCAGACGAGGCAGAGTCGGCCAATTAAAAGATAGGACCATTGTCTGAGTATTTCAAAGATCTCATACACTTGGCGTAATCAGTCCACTAGCTGAGACATTATTGAGATACGGTTTTATTTGTCACCGGGCTCCGCTTCAATAAGCAACCATGCTTTGGCATGATTTGGAGATACCTTCATACTGTCACGCGATGCCTGTGAGCACTTAATAAAGAAATTGAATATCGCAGACTGGCAGTACAATGTAATTGCCATTACGGAGGAAGAAACAGTAAAGCCTGGTTGTTCAGCGACCGTGTGACGGACGACGGCACAGAGAAGGAACTATAATTGAATGCAGCTACAACTACAACAACATAGCGTGGGGCAGCTTCATAGTGTAAATACAGTAGACTATTTATCAGGAGTTTGGATTATCAGAAGTTCTCAAAAATATGACTCGATGCAACGTATCAACGGATGTTGTGATGAAACATGCACGTATACTTTATAAAACAACATTCACAAAGAATACTGAAGAGGGAAAGCTGCAGGTTACGACGGCATAACCATAGATCTTTTGAAGGAAGCAGGAGATATTGTTGTGGAAAAACTCGCGGTACTATTTTCGGAATGCTTGAAGAAACAAAAAGTGTCCATAGCCTGCAAACACGCCAACACTATTATGATTCATAAGAAAGAATATCCCAAGTACCTCAAGTATTACAGACTTATCAGCCTAGTCTCTGTTGTTTACAAGCTGTTTACCAAAGTTATAGTTAGCCGCATAGGTGGCACCCTTGATTCTCATCAACCCAGAGAGCAGGCTGAGATTAGGAAAGGGTACTCAACCACGGATCACATACATGTCGTCAACCAAGTGATAGAAAAATCCGCCGAGTACACTAAACCCCTTTACGTGACATTTGTATATTACGAGAAAGCGTTTGATTCCGTACTCGCCGCAGGCGTCTGAGAAGCACTAAAACACCAGGAATTAGAGGAAACCAACGTAAGACTTCTAGAACACATACATATTGGATGCACGAGCAGGATAACCCTCCACAAGCAAAGCGATGAATTCCGATCGGTAAGGGAGTGAGACAGGGAGATACCATCACTCGAAAACTATTCGCAGCATGTCTGGAGGGGGTATTTACAAAGCTTGACTGGGGAAACATAGGACTAAGGATAAACGGGGAATACATCAGCCATTTCAGGTTTGCGGACGACATATTCTTGCGGAGTGAGACTGCAGAACACATGCAAAGAATGTTTGAGGAACTGCAATCAGAAGTCAGGGCCGTGGGACTAAAATAAATGTGAATAAACCTAAAGAAATGTGGAATAAGCACGCCCAGAACGTCTATTTCATCTCAGGAAACGGAGTGCTAAAGGAAGTAACATATATAACTACCTCGGACAGATGGTCAGTGCTGACCCTAACCATGAGAGAAATTCGGCGCAGAAAAGGTATGGGCTGAGGAGCACTCGGCAAGCACTCCCAAAAAATAAAAGTAAGCTACCTCTTTCACTCAAAAAAAATTTAAAGTATGCCACCTCTTTCACTCAGATGAAAAATCTACAATTAGTCCATAGTGCCGGTAATGAAGTACGGAGCTGAAACTTCGTGCCTTAGTAAACAACTACTATGCAATCTGAGGTCGGCTCAACGGGCCATGGAACGAATAATGTTAGGAATAACACTGAGGTACAAGACAAGAACTACCTGGATCAGAGAAGAAACTAGAGTTGACGATATCATAGTTCCAAAGAAAGAAAAAGAAATGTACTTGGGCCAGCCATGTAGTCAGACGAACCGACAACCGCTGGACAACTGGGGTAACAGAGTTGATACCAAGATATGGGTCTAGAAGAAGGGGAAGGCCAATAACAAGATGGAGGGATGAAGTACCAAATTTTGGGGATAAACAGTGTACTCGATTAGCACAGGACAGGAGCGGTCAAAGGTCATTGGGAGAGGCCTTCATCCTGCAGTGGACCTGACCGGGATGATGATGATGATGATGATGATGATGGCGGCGATGATTATTCACATTGGGAAAACATCCCGGCTGTATCATGCACTTGCCGGGCCTGTGATGTTCTTTTTTTCCTCAATTCGCACCTGGTGGTTAGTGCCCGCTGTATACCTTTGCCGCGTGTATGCAGGTAATCGTCTGTTTTTGTCACTATTACTAATATCAGGGTCATAATGTGCAGCAAGAAGCGGTAAATGCAGCAAATATTTTCCGGAAAGGACAAGGTAAACGTACGAAATAACCGAATTTACGCAATGCAGCAGTTTGCGTTGAGCGGCTTTAAAATACAGTTGAAACATAGCGGAACAACGAAAATATTGAATTTTTTTAATTAGCCGAACGTTTGAATGATCTGACTTTGAATTATCGCGAGTCTAGTGTATTGTAAATATTTGTAGTACGGCGTTTTGCTTACCTACCACATATCGACATATGTGGGAGGTAAATATTTCGAACATTTGTAGGAAAATGCCGTATCATAAAGAGAGTGTTTCCCGCTATGTGGTTTTGGTAAGCCGCGAACTAAGCCAGTTACGCTGAGGGCCGATTCACCTTTATGTATTATCATGGTGTTCAGTGGAATACCCATAGTGGAATACCCATAGCAGGGAATACCCATAGCAGTGGAATACCCATATTCCAACAAGTGGAATACCCATAGCAGGGATATGGAAAGGAAACTCATTACAGTTTATCGCCTCGTAAGGCCGTTTTCTTCTGTGCATCAAGGGTGCCGACGTTGTCCAGACGCCGGTGTTATCGTCGTAGTTTTTCGTGGTACACTTCGGCCATACACTGCAAAACTTTTCACGCGTAGTAAGCGTGCAACACGCTCCCCCGCGTCGTAAACTTTGTTTTGAACACCACGTTACTCAAAATAAGCCGTTTTCTTCCATGCAAGCATGAAGCACGTCAAGAAAACCCGCATTCGCTTTCGTTTACACGTGATGCAAGATTGCACGCGCCTGAACCGGAAACCTAACGCTAACGAAAAGTCTGCGCCGACGACCGCGCCTCTCTTCATCACGCATATATGCCTACGGCGATACATATACCCAAGGGTGCTGTACGACGTGTGCTTCATGCTGCTGTAACTTGCGCTTTCTTTCCTTTTTTATTATGTGAAACACTTGAGTGGGGGTGCTTGCTCCACATATATCGGCGAGAAGGCGAAGTTAGAGCCGTTGGAGGCATCCGCTCTAACATGCGCTTCGTGTGTCGTGTCTTACTGCTATTCAAATGTGTACAGTCCGGAGTTTTTTGTGTCAAAAATGGCGTGGAAGGAACGTAAAGATGAGGGATTTGTCATAGTCTGGCCTGCGTGGTGTTCCGCACGCGAGAACACTGAGTGCGTCTGCCGGGAATTCTCGAGCGGCACAATTCTCAGGTGACATCAACCGGGCTTATAGAGTAGCACCGACCGTTCGATTGCCGTTCATGGCTCTCAGCACAAGAGCAGATGCACGTAGCTCTCAGCGACAGCGATGCATCAGTCATACCCCTCCGTTCTTGCTCGTAACAAGGAAAATTAGTGACTCAATTGGTTACTAATAATAGAAGCACAGTTCAGCGCAAACTCACCGTACGATCGACCAAGCAGAAAGCATACTCACGATTGACGACACACCATGTGCGCGGTTCCTGTGCGGCCGCGGCGGTGGCTGAGCGGCTATGTGGTTGTGCTGCTGAGCTCAATGACGCAGGTTCGATCCCAGCCCCAGTGGCCGCTTTTATGATGGAGGAGAAAAGTAAAAAATGCCCGTGTCTGCACATTTTAGCGCACGTTAAAGATCCCCAGGCGGTCAGAATTATTCCGGAACCCTACACTGCGGTGCGCCTCATCGCCAAGATGTAGCTTCGGCGCTGTTCCTCTTCGTGCAGGCGCGGGGTCAATTACTGTAAGCAAGGCTCTATTAACGTGACCTGAAATCCGAACGTGCTGTTTAGTTCCGCCAGAAACTTTCCATAATATAATTTCCAATTTCTAAGCAATGTTCTAAATATATATAAAAATAATGCTAGCCTTGCTACCATTACACTTTCACATAGTCCTTAAAAAGTGCGTAAGTTCTCAGGCCAATTCTATATGTGTGGCCCTTGTTAATAGTTCAATTTTGCAGTGGCTTGTAGCAGTACTTTATTTCTATAAATATCTGAATGTCAATATAGTTCTAACTATACTGTCGTATTCCATTTCAGCATGTCTGCATCAACGGCGAGTGCAGACCTAAGAAGAGCCACTATCCTGTGCGGCCGGTATCTCAATAAAGTATCTCAAAAACCATAAACTGCGGCACTTGCTTATTAAGCAAATGAACAAGGGAACACCTATGTTTCAATGTCCTGCTAGATGAAAGACAGCAAGGCAGGCTCTTTCTATATAGCGTATTTCTCCCTGTTATTATTCTTCAAAACAACAAGCTCCTATATCTTCGTCTACCATAGCAGGTTGCCATTTATTCCCTATAGATAGAGCCGCCGACTATAGCCCTATTCGACAAGTGCCGTCAGTTGCACCGTTCTTGTGACCGAATTTACCAAAACACTGTCCGAATTCACCCAATATTTAAAACCAACCTATTCGCTTCTTCCAGAAAGGTATTTCGAAATCATTGTTGACCAAATACCTATTTCGGCAAAAAATGGAAAATGACTTCCGGAAACGCATTACGTACGGGAGGGGGGGATTAAAAGAAATACGAACAACGGAGCCCCCAGCCTCCGACGCATGCCGCACCGTCTGGCTGTACTATCAGTAAACTGCGCTCAAGCGTAGTTCCTTCAGAGCGTTTCAGAGTATGACCTACTCTTAGGGGAAATACTTGATAAAGAAGAGACGCCGGGGATTTGTTTTATGCGTCTTTTCATGCTCTGGCGCCACTGAGCATCCTGTAATCTATTACATTCGGGAGGCAACCGCGCAGCAGGCTGAATGCTTCTAGAATGATGGCCTTCAACGGTTATCTTGCTCTGTGGCGACGCAGCGTGAAAAAGTTCTCTCAAAATAAATTACCCGCGTCGCTTATCGATCAAGCATTTCACTTAAATGTAGGCCACAGTCTCCAACGCTCTCGAAGAAGTGCGCATGCACGAAGATTGCTGACGTTACAGCCATATGGCGCAGCATGGGTCGGAGGCTGTGTTCGCCTTTCGTTTAATCCCTCCTTTACGGTCTTCTAATTTTAAACCTAAATGTTCGCATACTTGTCTCAGAAAAATGTCTCTTGTGGGCATTGACGTCCCGGAGTTCCTCCCCCAGGGAACTACTCCTCTAGGAATATTCTTCAGTTCCGTGCTCGGTGCATAGGAGGTAAAGCTCGCCGCCGCACAAGTTTTTGCGCACCGCTCACGTCCTAATGAGCTAGTTCATTAAAAGTATTTTACCTGGAATATGAACCACAGTTTTTAAAGACGATATTCTTTGTTGGGCTACTTAAACCCGGAAATTTCGTCTGTCTGTATGTCTGTTTGTCTGTGACTCGATTGGGCCACCCGTCCAAAGTAAATTAGACATTGCGCAATGGTCTTATATACTAACAGCCAAATTTAAACGTCTAAGCACGGTTGATGTATTCATACTTTTCAACTTTGTTGAACAAGAACAAGACATTACGCAAATGTAAGGCCGGAAATTAGTACACAAGGAATATTTACAGTGCTCCTTTAATAAGAAATTCATGGATGCTAGGTTTTTCGATAGCGAATGATATTCTACATCTACTGCAGAAAACCGCCGCCTGCTGCTGCCCGCTCCACCTCCTGGCGGCTAATGAAAAATCACGCGGTAACAGCAACGAAAGGTTCCACTAGGTAGGCTCCACGTCCTGCTTGGAACGCACGTGGAGCACGGCCACGCGGTTCTACAAACGTTGAAGTCGGCGCCTCGATTCACCCGCGTCTCCGCTGTACTGCAGCGCTGGCATCGAGGAACCCGGCCTGCAGCAGTGGAATGCGGTAAATTCAAATTGTCTTGAGCAAACCTTTAGTGTGTTTACCTTGGGATGAGCGCGACGATACAAGAACAGTATGAGAGGTGAGCGGGAAAGCAAATGGGGGTATTTCCTTGGCAAATATCTACAAACACTATTGTCTTTTGAAGACATTTGCAACAAAAGGAGCAGATACGCGGCCAGTCGTTTGAAGAAAACCTTTTTCGGACCAGCCTATATCTTTACGCGAAGTCATAGTCATCATCGCGACCCCTTCTGACAAACTGGGTCCTCACTGATAAATCTGCGCAGCGATAGCGGAATTACCAATGGTAGTCATCCAGCTCCTCCCTAACGTGGCAAACAAACGAGGAGCGCAAGCACGTCCTGCTGCTCATGAGATACCAGTACGGTGATAATGAGGATGATGGTTATTATTCTGATAATAGTATTATAAAGAAACTAATAACCACGATTACCTTCGTTGCCACGAGCGGTTAAATACAAAAATAACCAGGCCTGTCCTAACCAACAAGGGCATTTGGGTTATGGCTCGACATGGATGGCCCGCCCGGCAGTACATGACGAATTACCTTACTCGTCAAAACAGTGACATTGTTTTAAAAAATGCAGGTACGTAACATTTGAATTCGAAAACATCACCCAATCAGCCAATATAGGTAACACGCCCCAAATCACCTAAACAAAACGAAGCTGACTATTCAATTTGAAATTAACTGTAAATGAGCCGTACCAAAGTGCTGAGAAAGACCAGGAAATTATTTTCATGATCTCATCCCACAAATTAAAAGTGTGGTTATATTGTTAAGCGTTTTTAAAGCAAAGAAATAGCTCTACCAGTCAGCGGTTCGTTAGTGGCGTGCGGGAGAACAAATTCGCAACGCGTCGGAGGCGGCGGAAGAGGAAGGGAGGAGGGGTGGAGAGTTTCATTTACGAAGCACCTCAGAGATGGCGCAGCGAATTTACCCAGCGTACCCTGCTCGGGAGCACCTGGTCGCTGGCGGTGGCGTCGGCCGTACGACTTTGTCGTGTGCTTCAGCGGCGGTCGTTTGGGGCCTGTTTTGCGGCAGCTTCGCGTCTATTGCGCCTGCCTTCGCACGGCTTGAATAACTTGTTCGACAGCCCCTCCTGGGCAACCCGCACCCGACGGAATTAATTGTTCGTACTGGAACGATACGTTAAGGATTGGTTTACAGGCCGGGAAAACATGTACACACGACATACAGACATCTGGCCGCTGGACAAACGCTACCTTTTGCGCACTGCTTTCCGCGAAGGGGACTCTGTTATCTAAATTGGTGATCACCAATTCGGTTGTGTTTTCAGAGGTATTACAAAAAGGCGAAAGTAGCAGCAGGTTCTGATAAATAGGAATTATAAAAGTTCCCTCAGCTTTCTCGCAATTCTCAAAATTACTAAAGAAACTAGTTTAAATCGGTATAAATGGTAATCACTAACCTGACATGCCCAATTATTTCGGTGTCTGCGCTTCCGTCGAGTGGTGGTGTAGCCCCAAGGTAGCACATCAGGATGGCCAGGTTCGCTGTCTCACTCTTTGAAACACGCTGCTCTCCGTTTTCTCTCTCCCGACGTACGGCCGGGCTACAGCGGCGGCGTCCGCTGCTCTAGCCCGCCCGTGGCCGACGCTGCTGCTGCGTTCGGGACGCCCCCACCGCGAATTCCAGGTAACGGTTGGCAGAATCTCTGGTTTCACTCTTTTCAGAGCCACGTGTGTTAATTCTAGTGACGTCACATGGGCAATTGTTGTGGGTGTGGTTTAAAGCTTTGCTTTCCAACCACCTTCACAGCGTGAATTGGAGCCAATTTTTTAAATGCAGAGCATTTCTTCAACTCACAATGTCACCCGTTCGTTGGCGATCGGCGTCTGCAGCCAGCCAGCACGTGCGCCCCTCCCCCGCTCCTCCTCGCTCTCAACAACAGGTGCGGGCGCGCATGCACGTGCTCTGGCGCTGAAAGAGGCGTTGCAGCAGCAGGTGCTACCTCCTCTCCATCTACTGCGCTTGATAAGGCAGCGGCGAAGCGTCAGCGTCGAGCGGCCGATCCCGAGCGTCGAGAACGAGAGGCCGCCATCAGTCGTCAGCGTCGAGCTGTGGATCCATCGAATCAAGAGCGAGACACGGCTTCGAGACGTCAGCGGCGAGCGGCGGACCCCGCGTTAGGAGAACGAGATGCCGCGGTCGGCCTTGTTGACGTAGTCCACGGCGTACGCCGCGCACGCGTAGTGGTCGAGGATGATCTGCAGGTCCATGTTGGAGTCGAGAACCCTTCCGATCCACGGGTTGAACGCGTTCACGCGCTTCTCGGCGGGGGTCCTCGCGTGAAGCACGCACGGACGCGACGCGCCAGCCCGCAGAATCTCCGAGTACTCCTCCCCGGACCGCACGTCGAAGGCGCGCAGGAACTCGTCCAAGCTCGCAAACTCCCCGTGCTCCAACGCCTCGTGCATTTCTTCGTACTTGGCGTTCAAGCGCCGTCGACGCACCCGTACTACAACAACAACTACAACTACCACCGCCAACTACCACAACCTACGCCACGTGACCACCCCCAATGCTCTGCATTTACGCGTGTCCCTCGCGCGGGGGCATGCGACGGAGTTTTTTTGTTGTTGATAACTCCATACTTTACAAATTATTGAACAGTTCAGGCAAGTAAACTGAAAGCCGTGCTTCTGTGTATCTCTTTCACATCTAAACGCGCTCGAGGACGTAGAATGCGTAAATGTGTATGCTTCATTTTGAATTGTGTGTCCCAAAAATGCGGCTACACCACTGTTCAGACAAAGAGCGAACGAAAAGGCAGAAAACCGGGTGCGGCGAACACATTTTCATACGAAACCTAAAACGAGTCGTAGCCCACCGTTTTAAGTGTATTTTTCGTGCGATACGTAAATCCAATTCTCCCATCTTGAAGCACGGAACGAGCACATCGTTGTACCATACTTAATATCCCCAAGCAAGAGCATGGATGCTGCTCTCACCGGAAATGAAACTGCCAAAGCATGGATGTTTGCGGCATTGCCGTTTCGAATTCATTGGGACACATCTCCAAAACCTATGCACCACCTGAAGAGGCACCACTTTTCGGCATACTTGGGACATCCAGACTATCCGCGGTCATTCCGATGCCATTACGCGCAGGAAAAATCTGTGTAATAACCAGTTCCCACCTTGCTCTTTGGGAATTCAATACTGCGTTATCACCGAGTCACACAGCAACGAACGTTCATCCTCAGTACAATTCGAGATCTCGAAACGGAAAGCTTCACCATCAGCGTTGTCTGCACACCTGGGCATACCATCGGAGCGCAAGTTAACGGCTCCGCAAACACTGCTGTCAGGGATAGGCTCCACGCACCTCCCACGGCTACCAGCACACCACCACCTCTCCCCGTCCAGCCAGATTTGCTAGATTAAACTACATAAAGTGAAGACTCAAAGCGGCCAACACGTGAGGGTTGTCACTCTGCTCGGCATTCTTACTCCGCTAAAAGCCGTCATACGCCCGGCCAAATCATGGGTAATAAAACTACGCCAGCTCGTCCTTGACCAACGATATCGTGCATAAATGGACGGGGTCCCGTTAGTTCGGTTCGGCAACCTTGTTCCTACCGCAATACCACCCGTTGCACGTCCAACTTGTGCCATCTACTTTGGAAATTGTTTTTTCAGTGATTGTCGCACGCGAATCCTAAGCGATGGCATTCACTCGCGTCAGAGGCAGCACGCCTGCAGCGAGCAAAAGCAGACCGCTCATTTCTCGAACGCATTTCTGGTGGAGGCGAAAAGCAAAAACGCCCCCGTGTACGAGATTTCGCCGCACGTTAAATATGCCCAGGTGGTCAAAATTATTCCGGAGCCCTCCACTACGCCGCGCCCCATCGCCTGCGTTGCGTCAGCGAGTTAAACCCTACAATCAATCAAATGAATTTCTTGAACAGATCATTCAATACGCCTTAGCCAACGATCTGTACAAAATGGCTCAATGATGATTCGAGTCGATTTCTCTCAAGATTGTTGCTCCTCTACGAGAAGCCATGTGAAAACTGCCAGTGCTGAGTCAACTTGAAGAACGACCCCTGCATGTGTGCTTGTGAATGTCTGAGGTATTTTACCTTCCCCTGCACCTCTCATTTTCCCCTCTCTCTCATCCGGGTCGTTTGTGCCCCCTTTTGATTAGCAAAGTGATTGCTACTAGTACTTACGGAAAGGACATCGTACAATAATTCTGCAGTGATGCATTATGCAGGCCAGCCTGCTGAGCTTGCCGCAGAGGCAGAGGTATGCCGAATGAGTATCCCATGACATGTTCGAATTAGAGGTATGCCCATGTGTTTATCGAATACGCATAATTTACAGGAACAGAAAAGCAAGCGTGCGCGAGATTCGGGATGGAAAATATTTTGTTTTTTGTATTACTCTGGTCTCCAGGGAATTACTGAAACAAACAAATAATATTGTATTTGAGAAGTTGGCTACAAGCCGAGTCTTAAAAAAACAGTCGACCGCATTGTTGGCGTCTTAATGAAGCATTTTTATGGCCGGTTTATTGTATAAATGTTTTCCCAAAATACAGTATCATCGTGAAATTAATATACTATGCAACAATAAAGTGGATCACAGATACATAGGTTCGAAGGCCGACACGATTGAGTTTTTCCAAACTCCGGCTTTATTGGGGCAGCTAGAGTTTTACTGGGGGTCTAGTGTCGTCGCCCTGCATCACGCAAATAAATTATTTAAAGAATTATTTGATTGATTGATTGATTGTGGGGTCTGACTCGCCGGCGCTACACAGGCGATGCTGCTGCGGTTTTATTTTGACCTCCTGGTGATCTTTAACGTGCGCAGATATCTCCAACACACGGGCGTCATTGCTTTTTGCCTCCATTGCTTCTTGCCCCCGGCGACACACCCCTCGTAGCGCATCGCGTGATTCGCCGGGCCTGCTGTCGGCGCTCCGCACAAGGCCCCGTTTTAATTCGTTTTGCGACTTAGCGCCGGGGGCAGCTACGGGAGCGGCCGCTGACTTCCACGCATGCGCCGCTTGTTCGTCTCAGGATATGCGACTCATTTTGCGCCGCGTTCGTCAAGTATGAAAGCGATGCCGGCCCCCCTTCTGTGAGCGTTGCACGGGACCTAACGACCTTGAGCCGTGGTAGGCAATGCAGCTACATCAAAGCCAAGCTTTCGCTTTGCATATCCAAGGTTAGCTGCGCTAAGCGCAACCATCTTTTGGACACCGCCATTTAAACGAATGTATGTCATTTATTTCCTCGTGTGAGTCATGAAGCACAAATCCTCGTGTTCGACAGCGGTTTTTACGTACTTCTGGTGAAGAGAAGCGTCATCTGCTCAGCATAAGCGGGTCACGGCAGCACGTTTGGTTGATTAGTACTTGCAGGGCGCTTACATGCTCTCGTGGTCTCATGTACTTCTCTCGTTAGGGCGCAGCCCTCCGGCAGCCGATACCTGGTGTTGGCGGCGTAGGCGTCCTCGTAACCGAGTGACCGAACGTGGCTGCTGCTGCAGAAAGAAAACTCAGAGGAAAGTCTAGCGAAGGCCGGGAAGGAGGGCGGTACGAGCGGCTAAGGCGTTGTGCGGCTCAGCACGAAGACGCGGGTTCGATTCCCGGCGGCGGCGGCCGCTTTTCTGATGGAGACGAAAAGCTAAACCGCCACCAAGATTTCGGCACCCGTTAAAGGAGCCATAAAGAGAGAATACAGGTTCGTTTTATTCGAAAGATTTCGCGTTTTATGGTGCCCCCAGCGCTTGCCATGCAGCAAATGAGGCCGTATTCACTGAGAAATTAATCAATTCAGGTCGAAATTTGGTTCTCCCGCCAAATCGCGTGTTTTCGTAATGTCAGCGATGAAGTCATAAGCGCGTGGATTCAAGCGAACTTCTGCTCCGTAATTCCGGTTTTGCGGCCTTGCGTGCCGTTAACCGTCCCAGATGGCGCTACTATGGTCATCCACAAACCGTTGTCCGCGGTTGCTTCGTTTTGACCCTATTTTCACCTGCCTTGTTTTTGTTACTGTACAAAGTGGTCGTTTAGTAAAACACGGGGCATCCTCTACAAACAGTGCGATTTAAGACAACGCCACTTACACCAATCGGCCAATGTCATGTAAAACAACTTAAAAGTGGCGGAGTAACAGCATAGTGCGCCCACTATCAACAGAAGTGCGCATCGGTTTTTCTATGCTAACGTACGTTTTCGTGACTTTCATTGTTTACCGCACCATTCTTACTGCTGTAAAATGAATATGCATTACACTTAAGCGCAAATAAATCGTTCGGAAGGCCTACAAGCCGTGCCTAATTTGCGTTTGCTCTTTCCGGCCTCAGCCATTCGCACAGCTCGGCTCATATAATATCATAGGTTCTGTTGCGGGAAATGGGCTAGTGGGTCGCATGGCCATTACGGTTTTTCCTGATTATATAGCCTATTTCAGCGAAGTGTGCGTTAAAAGTGGTGTCAGTATCATCCTATAGAGGCAATTTTTCCAATGAACCGAAACTTGCGTTTTGTCCTCATGGCTCCTTTAAACAGCGTCATATTGTCAAAATTAATCCGGAGCCCTCCACTACGGCGCGCTTCATCGCCTGCGTTGCGTCGGCGCATTAAACCCTACAATCTATCAATCAACGAGCGCCTAGGGCATCCTCTGTGTCACTGCCTCCCCCTCACTCTGGTTGCACGCGTCGCCGCACAAAGACCGCCCTCCTCCTGCCCAAGCGTTGGGCCTCCTCGATTATCAGTCCCGGATGTATTCCCAAACCATATCCCGTAGAGGCCCAGGCCGACCACACCCCGTAAGCAGGCGCGCAGCCAATGAGGTTAAAATATTGCAATTTTTTAACCTCCTTGGACGCAGCACCGCGACGTCTCTACCTATATCTGCGCGACTTTATGCGATGTAGATTTTTTTTCCCTCCCCTCGTTTCGGCTGCTTTGCGAGCGGCCGATGGTTTCACTCCGTGGGCGGGGCTGGCCTGCGGCGCTTGGGAAGCTGACGCACATGTGATAGAAGTTAACCTTTTGTACCTGAGCCCCTGATCTCTCTGCGCTCTTCTTGTGCGCCTGCAAGTTGAGGCTGACCTCCGATCGTGTTCCTAGATAAGCGCTCGGCTCGGTGCTCGAAGTGCGCGCGCGCGGATGGACGCTTTCACGTACATGTGGCAATTATAGAAGTCCCGGAAAGTAAAGACTCTCATAAAAATGAAGACAAAAATTTGTTTTGATCTTTTGTGATCGCACTGCTTCGAGGAGGCCGATGGTTTCGCTCCTAGCACAAGCCTGGCGTACGCGCTGGGAAGATGAAGCTCGCTCTCCACGCTCTCTTGTGCGCCATCAGTCGCTCGTCTCCCATGCTGTTCCAGCGCTCCGCGCGTTGCTCAAAGTGCGCGCGCGGATGGATGCTTTTGCACGTACATATGTAGTTATTGTTAACGTTCCGGAAGGCAAGCAATCCCAATAAAGTGAAGTCAAAAATGTTTTTTTTTGCATTTTAGTCTCAAATGTCACGGTGTTCGGCCTAGTCCGCAGCCAGGCCACTCCCTTAAAAGAACAACATTTCCGGCGCCCGGCTTCGACCCATCCCGGCGGAACGGCAAGTCCGGGCGCACCGATTGAGCCACCAACCAACACGGATTTCAGATGGTGCCGACGTTTATCCTTCACTCATTTATGGTTTGTTTCGAAAGCGCCATAAGTTGTCACGCGCCTCCGCAAGATGGCGACACAGGTCGGTCGAAAGATAGAGAGACCCGCCATAAGTTGTCACGCGTCCGCAGGATGGCGACACAGGTCGGTCGAGACTATGATCGAGAGCACGACCGAGCCAGCAGCGCTGTTCGCGTCTCGCTGCGACGCCCCGCTGTACACCGCAAATTTGATGACGTGCAGCGTGTAACAAGAAAACCAACAACCATACGTAATCCATAAGTTGCCGGCGCACCCCCTCGGAAATCGCATTTGATCGTGCCCCTCGCGAGGGGATATTTTTTTACTTGATTCGTCGCCTATTTTCTCGACCGCTTCCAGCCCGCAGGGGCCTCGCGCCGCTCTTGTCTTCGTCACCCACGCACTCCTCCGTTGCGAGACAAAAAACTTCGAACTCCTCCTGCCCAACACAAAAGGCGCCGGTAGTGGAGATATAACACATGCTCGAGGCGCTCCGCGCAAACGGCGGAGTGACCGTCTCGTGAAGCACACCTCTCGAAGCCGAGATCCCGTTCTTCCCCACCTTTCTCCTCCTCTTTTTTTGTCCTTGTGCCTTTGCCCCTTCCGACGCGCGTTTGCCCATTCGGTCGAAAGCACACGCATCGGTCGCTCGTCTGCTCGACATCAGCGAGCGTGTTATTCGCCATCGCGTGCCTCGCACTCGCGCAGCTTGCCATAAGGGTCTTCTCATAATTGTGTGCGCCACGCGCGTCCCCCGCGCATCACGCGATGGTCGCGAAGCTAAACTTCTGCTTCATGAATAAGCGAGCAGCCGCTCGAGGTCGTCAGAGATGACCTCGCGTCAACAAATCATGAGTCTGTGTTCCGCGCGAACCTGTCTGACGAAGTAGCAGTCAACGCCTTCATGGACACGTAGAGCGGGTGCACCAACACAACCTGGATTGTCCAAAAGGTCCAGAAACGGGGCGAAAGGTATGTTTTTCGATACGAAGCGTTGTAGTACGCGAGGCGGCGTTTTGCAACTTGTGTTGTACTATTTATATTTTTATTCCTGCTATTTCTTGTTTATACATTTGTATGCTTTTTTGCGTGTGTGTGGCTTACAGTTGAGGCGCGAGCTGTGACACAATGCTGGCGAATTAAAAGGCCAGACACTACAGAAATCTATATATGTGGTAGCTAAAAATGCGTCGCAGGAAACAGACACAAACTGCTCATCTATACCCATCAGTGGATCTCTAAAAGTGACAATTTTTGCCGCTATTTGGACTCCGAGATCACTATCGCAAAAATAGTGCGCCAAGGAGATAACCTTTTTACTTAGTTTTATCTCTGCTGCGACTACCGTGACTTCAAGCTCACGGGCAACTACTCATTAGTCCCAGCGAAAAGAATATACGTATCTGAGTGAGTGTAACACTGTATTAAATGAGAGGCCATGGGGCCCTGGGGGAGCAAGGATGAGGAGAAAAGGGGAAGGTCACAACTCGCACAATGAACACAGTTGCAGTCTTGGGGTCCTAATCGCAAAATGAACACATTAAAGTCAGTCAGTGGCAGCAAAACGCACAGTTCACACTTAAATGTACAGTTCACACTGTAGACAATGCGGTTCACACTGAAAACAGTGCACGCTGCAGACAGTTCACATTGTAGACCGAACGGGGAAGTCGGCCAGGCTGCTACACCAAATTTGTAGAGTCTGTTTTCAAGGGCGTACTCGGTAATTGCTTCTAGTGCGGTGGGATCGTCACGGACCCGACTAACATGTTCCTGTTCAGTCGCAGGGGCGGGACCTAGAGTTAAAAGCTGGTGGCGATTACGGTCGAATAATGGACAGAGCCAAATTAAGTGTAACGATTTGGTGTGCCTTCCCGATTACAGGGGGGGGGGGGGGGGGGGGCATCAGCGCCATTCGGATCCTGCTGGAGCTGTCTATTTATAAATAACGTATCTTATGCAGCAAAATCTCTGTGTGCATGAAGCACAAATGTTAAAAATAACTAATCGAGATTGGCAACACTGTGAGTGGTAGCACGCGTGATTACTGATATCAAACTCGGCCTGATGGCTTCAGTGAAAAGACTGTGGTCAAAAGACATATATCAAACTCCTCGAGTACTTCAGTTGCTGTACAATCCAACTATTACTTAGCCCTTGGTTGGTATATATTTTCGATATTGTTTCCCTAAATTGTTATGACCAGCAGTGCAAATTATGCAGAATTCATGACCGAGTGTAAAACGTGTACGTTTGAGCTGGTGTCTTTCTTATCAACGTATCACCCTTGCAAGAACGATTCACACCTTCCATTGCTGTTAACAAAATGTCAATGTTTTCCTTAGTGGCACTGTTCCTGATAAAGAATAATGCAATGAAGTTAATGTTAACGAAATTCAATGTAATAGTGCTTATGAAAGTGCCAAAATGTAGCAGCTCATGCAGCTGTAATATTTCGCAAGAGTAGGACAGTTTGTAAATGTAGTCATGGGTAATTGGCTGCCTTTCCTGTAATCCTTACCTGCAGCACCGAATCGTGTTTTGAGGTGTGTATATAGAGAAAGAGCACCCAACTCAATTGTATACCCTTCTGTGTGCTGTAGATGAGCTTTCAATGAGGGTGTTTGCTTTCCGGAACGTGTATAATTGCCACATGAGCGTGAAAGCGTCCATCCGCGCGCGCGCACTTTGAACACCGAGTCGAGCGCTTATCTAGGAACACGATCGGAGGTCAGCGTCAACTTGCAGGTGCGCAAGAAGAGCGCGGAGAGATCAGGGGCTCAGGTACAAAAGGTTAGCTTCTGCCACATGTGCGTCAGCTTCCCCAGCGCCGCAGGCAAGCCCCGCCCACGGAGCGAAACCGTCGGCCGCCTGCCAAGCAGCCGAAACGAGGGAGGGGGAAAAAAGGAAAAAATCCACCTCGCATGAAGTCGCGCACATATAGGTAGAGACGTCACGGTGCTGCGTCCAAGGAGGTTAAAAAATTGCAATTTTTTTAACCTCATTGGCTGTGCTCCTGATTAGAAAGGTGTGGTCGGCCTGGGCCCCTACGGGATATGGTTTGGAAATACGCGTCCCGCGTCGTCCGCGATTGCCCGAGACACGACACGGCGCACGATTTTCCCATGTATTCCTATTGGCGGTGAGATGTTTCAGTGGCGCGCCCTGGCTCTAACGTCGGCTTAGGGGCTCGTGCCGCTGTCGTATTCTACACTCCGCCTGTGAGGGGCAGCAGCGCGTATGCTAGAAATCTGCCGCTTTAATGCATTAGGGCATATAGCGTATTTTCAGTAATTAAGTTATTTTGCCGGCTTGTGACACCTCTGAATATTTCCAAGCTGTATCCCGCACAAGTTTGCCACACCTGCGGAGAGAGAAAACAAGTTTCTTAACAGCATCGGTCAGGAGATTGTGTGTAACTCGTCCTTTGAAGCCTATTGGCGAGGTTCAGTGTTCAGAGCTCCTCGATAAGCTTCCAAATGCGTAGGCTTCCCTAAAGTATTCTTTCGATGCTCATATGAACGTTCAGCAGAGTAATGCTACGCGCCAAGCAGCGAGCCCTTACGCACTCAACGCACAGCGCGAAATTATTCACGTGCAAATGCAATGAAAAGAGTTCTGCTATGTCACTAGAAACGGCGCAGATAACGTTGTCCAGTGTACTCGAAGCGGCTTTTGTGCCCCGACTCTCTATCGTAACCATCGTCATCATAACGAATTGACTTTCACCCTGTACAGTTATGGCATGATTACGGCGTTGAAGGCTTGTTGTACTCGCTAACGAGCGCAACAGATAGTATACGTGCCGGTTTCCAGTAAAACAAGAATAGAACCGATGATTGTATACAAGCAACTATTTATTGTTTTCCAAGCCTTTCGTGGGTGAAGAACAGATCCTGTAGTAGCAATGGCGTTCTATAATTTCAAGAAAATTACTCCTACTCTCTTGTCCTGAACTGAGGAACCCCGTCCACTAAGATTTCACGGTTAAAGGTTTCTCCTTCACCTCCCACTCCTCCGCTTGTGTGCAATTTTTCTGTAACGCATATTGTAAGATCCTGTGACTACGCTCCAAGTACTTTGGGTAATCTTACCGGCGCTTCTTGATCATGACCCAATAGTATCATGAGTGCTTGCCCCCATCCCTAGGCGTCATCCCCTGTATATAATCACATTTTCCGCTACAGGGGTGCCTTCTCCCGAGTGCTGCAATAAAGGGCCACGCCAAACG